>MJUU01066588.1:4078-20357 GCA_002080025.1 Modiolus philippinarum
AGGGCACTATACAAAACACATGCACATAGTACATACATTAATTTTTTTGTAATCCCATTTGGGAGTCGAATCCAAAAGGGATTAACAATTGCTCGGACAATGACCACTCAATACATGCAATACCTTGAAAATTGAACAGTTTGAAATACATGTAACTGCAAGCTTGTCTGCCCACAGGGAATTACTCCCGTAATTACACTATCAATGTACAGCAAACTGAAACTCACAAGGGAGGATGCAACCTTGAGCCCCTTTCTCACACGTATAAGGGAGATTGGTCGAAGTTTGACCGATGGGGAAGTTCGACCGGAATACAGTGAAGTATCATCAAAACTTTGTCAATTTATTATTTCAAGTCGTATTTATAAACAGTAAAATGATTGTGAATCCTATTCTAAAATTCCACCCATATCTTTATTAATGCAAAACACAATTCCAATTAGGAACAAGAGCATAGAAAACTAGTAGAAAACATATAAACAAGAAATCAAAATACTTAGATATTTATACATTTGATCCTCTCTCCTCGGTTCTAATGACTGTTTTATGAAGGATACAACTGCTTTAATATCTTCAGGTGTTTTAGGGTCTAGAAGCCATTTTATTGTATTTATTTCTGATGTATAGCCAAAGTTATTCTGTTTTTTAAAATGAAGAAAAAGTTTATTTCTTAAATCTTTATTTAATGTACAATGAAGAAAGAAATGGCATTCATTATCAATTTTATTTTCACAGTAATGACATACCGGTAATCTATTTTCTCTTGGTATTTTCTTGTATCTGCCTATTTCAACAAGAAGGTTATGGTCACTAAATCGTTTTTCTTAATTCGAAATTTTGGTGACCAAGATAATAGTCTTGTTTACCAATATCAGTTTTAATGAATTTGTATACCGGTAAATAAATTTTACTTTTCTCATCAAGATTGTTTATTTTCTCTTTGGTCAATAATATTCATCTGCTGTTCTTTTAACAAATTTTTTAAATAGTTTTAAAGATTTGTCGGTAAATATATTGAGTATACCGGACTTCACCTACGTGAAACAACATGAGACTTGGGCGGTGGCAAGAAAATCGGCCGAAATGTACCTAACTTCAGTGGAAAGGTCTGTGGGGAAGTTCGACCAGTAGATAATTTGGTTTAGTCAGCACATGAAAAATATTTTTTGAGGTGGATAGAGTTATTTATTGCATTTAATTGTTCTTTCTGTGGTTTGAAAAGTGTGTTTTATGCTATCAATTCAAATATTTACTCCTTGAATGCATCTGGTCGAACTTCCCCATACACTGGTCCAACTTCCCCAAAGTGCAATAATCATGATAATTGGTCAATTTTTGTCAAAAACATCGAAATATATGGATTTTTTTCACCAGTTCAACAGATAAGGTTGGAGAAACTCTAACGGATATTGTACCTACCATCAAAACAAATTCAGAAACTGGTAACCAGTACAGCAGTTACACATTTCAAGGTTGCTATTTTTTTCACTGGTCAAAGTTCGACCAATGTCCCCTAATTACGGAAGCAAATCCCTGTGGTCTGCCAGAATCGGCTCAATCATGCTAATTTTTACACTCCGGCAAGGCAAATTATATTTTCAGATTTGTCAAGTCCCGCAGGAAGCTTATCCAAATTTGCGGTAAATTCCTTTGATCTTTGACAATTTTGACATATACATTGCACCTCAGGTGAGGCAATTCTCAAAACTTGACAGCTAGGTCTGTATTTTCAAAAATTTACATAGAATGTATTGAAATTTGCAATTAAGCTTAATTAAATGTTTATTAATGCTATTTTTTACCCTTACGGATTGACAGCATACATATACAAAACATACAGTACAGCCAGAGACTTACCATGATAAATCACTGTGATAGACGTATCACTCTGCTTAGTGAAATGTTTATATTTCATTTCTTGTTTGAGCTACATACATACTTTCTTTTGCATTTAGAGTGATACATTCTACCATTTGACATGCAAAAGAGATTATGTGGATAGATAAATTAGGAAAAAAGATATAGTCATTTGAAAATTTAGAGTGATATGTCTATCACAGTGATTTATCATGGTAAGTCTCTGGCTATACTGTAAACAATTATAAACAATGAAACATATATACATTTAGAACAATAAAAATTATGCATCTATTTTGAGTCCACTCTCCTCAGTGCTAGTGACTTTTGAATGAAAGGGTAAATTTGAAGCGAGTTGCCAACCCTCCTTTGAGACGTCTTGATCCACATTTACAGTAAATTAAAACTTAATTGCACTACATTTATATTTGAAAAGAGTTCCATATGGCACCCCTTAGTTGACTGATAAACAAAAAAAAAATCCGGTGCATGGGGGTGCAATTAGGGCTCCTGCCATATTTTGACCTCAAAATGTGATTATTACCTGCGTGATTATTTTTAAATTGGCATACATTGTACTTTTTACATCTGTAGTCTTTTATTTTTTTAATTTGATAGAAAATTATGGCAAAAGGAAGCATTGATACTTTTTTTTTGTTACTTGATTTGTTATGTCCTGGATCAGTTTCATAATTTTAGTTGTTAAACATATACATGTACATGAAATCAGAAATATCCTTTTCTCTTGTAGAGCATGTATGGTACTTTTTAAAAGTAAATCCATATAAGTTGCCATTTATTTACTGTACAATATTTGGGTTTTAGTGCTGCTGAGGAGGAATTAATTTCCGAAATGGCCATACACCTCATTAAAATTAATTTCAGTTGAAGTTAACAAAAGCGTTATTTTCTCGTGTTCAGTTAGGCACCGACCATTTAACTTGAGGGGGGGGGGGGCTATGTTTTATTTTCCAAACAAATGTTTTGAAGCTGATTTTATGTGAAAAAATATTTTGGCAGCAAAAATGATGAAAAAAATATTCTGAAGGAGGCTTTCTTCCCCCAAAATTAATGATAATTTACAAAAATATATTTTGTTGATCATGTTGATACAGTTTAAAAAGAAAATAATTTTTTGTGCACGAAGCCACAGACACTCGTCTGACATGCCTCGATGTGAAATAACGACTTTTAAACTATGCCCCATTTTCCTATATATACTCCTCTAACAAAGTATATATAGGAAAATGGGGCATAGTTTAAAAGTCGTTATTTCACATCGAGGCATGTCAGACAAGTTCATTTACGTCATTCAATTGATAAATAAAGAAGAAAAAAATATCCTGGACCCAAGTGCCTGTGCACGAAGCAGGAAAAAAAAATTTCTGTCCAGAAAAAAACCAGATCCCCCTCTTTCAAGTTAAATGGTCGGTCCTTTACTCCATACTTCGTTAAATGTACACCAACACCCCCATAAAAATCTTAATTTTGAATCTGACATGTCTGAATGTAAAATCAGTGAAAATGGATGCCATTCTGATTAAGTAATTATTAGTGTATTAATAAAACATGTAAAATCAATACTGTTATTATACCTTTTTCAAGAGTCGCATACATTGTTTCTTCTGAATGATACTATCTAACCAGATCACACTTGCAGTCTGTGCCTAAAACTTTTTGATTCACTAGCCCAGAGGGGCTAGTAAGGCTTATGTACTACTAGCCCGAACTCAATTTTACTAGCCCTAACAGAGGATTCTATGTTCAAAAATAAAAATTTCAACTAGCCCTTTGGGCTAGTGGTTTGTAATTTTTACTAGCCCGAGACTGATTTTACTAGTCCCGGGCATAGGGCTAGTGGCTAAAGGCACAGACTGCACTTGGCAAAAAGTGAATATGGCTTAACAGGTAAACAGGTGAACTTTTTTGAATTGTAAAAAAAAAAATTCAGTATCATCATGATCATATTTTCAAATGTTTCATTAATATTGTTTTTTTTTTTTTTTTTGCAGTTGTTGGCATGCATGTATCAGTAGATATACAAATGGTATGAAATTTCGTGCATTTGTTTGACTTCAGGACAACTTCAGTGAAATGCGGATTTAACAATTGTGTTTAGACTATTAGGAATATCAGGATGAACAATGTACACTAGTACTTAGTGGCACCAAAAGCATATGTCAACCTACTTATTAATGTGTACAACATTGACAATACATGTATATTCACATGTGGAAGCTGAAATTGAACATGTTTGCTTTGATATTTACCTGAAATAGAATTATAATTAAGAGCACTGGGATTTACTGCATTGTATTAATCACTAATTAATAAGGATTTGCTGAGAAGTCTTTGATATATGTAAAAATAAAGGATGGCATAATGCAGTAATACAAGTAGCTGACTGGATAAGTTGTGGAGGAGCTAGAAACTATATAAACAAAAATGTTATACGATCTTGTGAAAGTTGAAAGCTGATTCAAAATAGGAAACCAACATCTCAGTATCTTATGCAGTTTCATGATGTGTTTTATTAGTGGATTGATTGATTGAATATTGTTTAACGTCTACTCAGCAATATTTCAGCTATATCAAGACGAGAACAAGTTTGTTGATAAATAATCACTTTGGGGTATGGAAATGGCCATGGGACGGGAAATTCTGACTGCCACTGGAAAAGTAGGGTGAAATCGTCAAGGGCGGGGAATTTAGCCTTGTAGCCGATCACCTACGGACCACCCCAAAAAGAGCTTGCTACAAGGGTTCTTTAACGTGCAGGAAGCGTGGCATTTCTTCCGACACGTGGACCTGAGTTTACATCCCATCCGAAAGATGGGTTGTGTATTTATTAATCCCGCACAACCACGGAATGGGTCCTATTTCTATATCCCGGGACCCTCGGGGTCAGCCTCCGTTTAGGAGGGGTCACACCCCGCAAGCCGGAGATACTGGGTCCTATTTCTATATCCCGGGGTTCCCTCGGGGTCCTCTGTTAGGATGGCTCATACTCCAAGCTCAGAGGATGCTGCGGGCCTATTCTTCAGCCGGGACCGCGCACGGCGGTTTATTAGTGGAATATAAATGTACATGTACATGATGTATATGATGTACAATACGGACAAACAATATTAAATGAAATGTTCACTTGAACGTCATGAAGAGATCAAATTTTGCAGGAAATATATTTTACATTTTTAACTTTGTTGCTACAATATGTACATGTGTAGAATACATCTGTAATAAAATACAGGAATTCTGATTTATAATGTGCTTTATTGTCATGATTGTGTACAGAAAATTTCCATAAATGAATGTACAAGTTAAACAGGTTAAACTGTAAGTTGAATTTATCTATCAGGACTCATAAGTATTTATTCACAAATAGAAGCCGTGCACAAGAAGCGTAAGCCCTTGCATCTAATTATCCTTGTAGTTTGGTGTCTGTTTGTCTGAGTGACTTGTTTTCAAGTAAAATATTTAGTTTCTATATCTTTGATGTGTACATATGGCCAGTGCTAAAGTTGGTACATGTACAGGAATAATATTTTGTCATTGGATGGCGATGCATCTGTGAACATCGAAAAGGTTCCTGATAACCTGATAAGAAAAAGGTCACTTTGACCTACATTTCATGCATGAGTGACTCTTGTTTAAGATTATGTTTACTTGTACATGTATATCGTAGATACAAGACATGGAATAGCAGGTTTAGAAATAACATTTTGTCAGTTGATGTGTCTTTGAAAGTCAAAAAGTTTCTGATAAGAAGTAGGTCACTTTTACCTTTAGTTCATGCATGAGTGACTCTGGTTTACGTTTGTGTTAATTTCCATATCTAAGATACAAGAGCATGTACAGGTACATGTATAGAATATAAGAAATAATATTTTGTCAGTCGATGTGTCTTTGGTAGTTATGAGGTTCCTGGTAAGAATTGAGTCACTTTGACCTTCATTTCATGCATGAGTGACTCAGGTTAAAAATTAGATACATTGTTGTACAAAAAATGTACAAGAGCAGGTATTGAAATATTCTTTTGTGTGTCAATGTATCATCGATAGTCACAAGGTTCCTGATCAGAATTAGGTCACTTTGACCTGCTCACTAGAATTACTTGAAAGTACAATGTAGCTATACATGTTGTAACACAGAGGATAACAGGAAACACACATGTACAATGGCTGACAATTACTATCACATGCCACAATCTGCCAGGGATCTATATATCTACACAGTAAAAACACCAACAAGACAACAGACACACTTAAACAATGATAAAACCTCAGGACAGCCAGACTTAGTACCGGGCCTACCGGCACTAGCAAAAATGACAGGTAGTGTTAAAGCCCAAACCTCCCCATTATCTGTCCTGTTTCCCTATAGTATAATAAATATACAAATAAAACCCAATACAGGAAGACTACTACCTAGTGCTTTAGTTATATGGCATTCTTGTTCATTTTTATGCCCCGCCCATGAATGTGGAAGGGGCATATACAATGTAGTGTTACCCTTGTCTGTCTTCCATCCGTCTGTTCATTTAAGTACATTTCTTAGAAACTGTAAAAGGTAGAACAATAAAAGTATGCCAGTAGGTAGATATTTGATAGTACTACAGAGTTCACTAGGTAGATTGACTCTTTACCTACTTTTTATGCTTGAGTGACTCTGGTCAAGTTTTGTGTTAAAGTTCATTTCTCAACAACTACACATTATAGGACAATGATCATGATGATGTTTCATCAAATTAAGTGCCTTGATGAGTACTACCCAAATCATTGACAATTAGGAGGCTATGACCTATATTTTACGCTTCAGTGACTTTTCTTAAGTTTTGTGTAAAGTGCAATTCTCAACAACTACACATTTATAAAACAGTGATGTTTCATCAAATTAATTGCCTTGATGAGTACTACCCAAATCATTGACAATTTGGTGACTTTTACCTACATTTTACGCTTCATTGACTTTGGTTAAATTTTGTGTGAAAGTCCATTTCTCAACAACTACACATTATATGACAATGATGTTTCATCAAATTAATTACCCAGATGAGTACTTCCCAAATTATTGACAATTAGGTTACTTTGACCTACATTTTATGCTTCAGTGACTTTGGTAAAGTTTTGGGTGTAAGTCTATTTCTCAACTAGCATCGATGATATTTCACTGCAAGATTCATCTAAAAGAGATCCAACAAGTGTATCTATGACCTACATTTTATGGTTGAATGGCTTCGGTAAAATTTTGTATTTCATCACAATTCTGTAACACACTAACAGGGAACTAATTTTATGAATGATTGACTTGGGTTAATCTGTTGGGATAAATTTATTGGTGGGGCATTCTCTAGTTGTTTATTTGTTTTTTCTTTGTCATACATATGACAGTATACCCTCTGAATTTGCCATGATATTGGATTTACGATTTTAGAATCCCCCTTTCCTCGTTTGCCGATGTATCCATTACACAATCTTTAAAAAAGAGAAAATGACGAACATAATTTTGAAAGATGGTTCAAGGGGTGCTCGCCACTAAACTGAGGAGCCTAGTCTGCTGGTAAAACACTGTCCATGTTGTAGTAATATATGGTACATGTACTTGAAATACTACTTGCTAACAGGTCAATCCTGATTTAACAGATTCATAAACATGAGGTCTGTGCACTAGCTGACAATAAGAATAATGAGGGTAAGGTATTTTTAGAAAAAAATATTTGCGTAACAGCTTAGAGTGACAAATAAAATATTTTTTCTTTACAAAGAAGGTAGGGTAGGATTTATAGTGCTAACATAAAAAAAGAAAAAAAAATTAAAAGATATTTTTACATACAGAAACATTAATCTTAAACTATATATATAGAGCTTTTCTTCTCAAATACCTCACAGAAAGTTTAAAACGACCCCATTTTTGTCTCGCCCGTGACGAAAGTCGCGGAAAGCGAGACAGGCGTCCAAAGTATGGCAACGGCTACGTAGACCAAGTTAACTTTTACTAAATACAGCATATTTTGAAAATCCTTTGATACAGGAACATCATATTTGTTCCAGTGGTAGTACTAATTGAGTCCTACCTGGCGGACATAATGTCATGTGACCTTGACCTCAATTTCACGGTTTAGTGGCCACGTTAAGTTTTTCTGCTTAAGTCCATTTCTCAATAACTAGAAGTGGTAGGTTGATAATATTTGGTATGTAGGTTGGTCTTGGGTAGTACATGTCAGTCTGGCAGGTGACTTTTGTCCTTGACCTCAATTTCAAGGTCTAGTGGCCATGTTAAGTTTTTCCGCTTAAGTCTATTTCTCAATAACTAGAAGTGGTAGGTTGATAATATTTTGTATGTAGGTTGGTCTTGGGTAGTACATGTCAGTCTGGCAGGTGACTTTTGTCCTCGACCTCAAAATCACGGTCTAGTGGCCATGTTAAGTTTTTCTGCTCAAGTCCTTTTCTCAATAACAAGAAGTGGTAGGTTGATAATATTTGGTATGTAGGTTGGTCTTGGGTAGTACATGTCAGTCTGGCAGGTAACTTTTGTCCTTGACCTCAATTTCACAGTGTAGTGAGCATGTTCACTTTTCTGATTAGTTTACTTAGATTTCACATCAATTTAGAGGCCAACAGGGATGGGCGAGACATCTTTTAGGGTCTTCACTTGTTACTTGGCCTTGACAGTTATTTTCATCATGTATACCCCCCCTCCTGTATACAATTAGAAGAGGCAATGAATGACATTTTACTTCAGGCTTATTTTTTCTGATAATTGTTTATTGGTGTTGGCTCGGTCAAAGGTTGATGTATATTCGTGCACTTCATCAATTTGGGAAAAAGACAACAATTAATCCTTTAACATACATCTTTGAACAGACAATTCTGACAATTTAACAATTTACTTACACGGCAGACCCGTCAAGTTTTGAAAATTGCTTTGTGTGAGATTTGCCAACCACAGATTTGGAAGCTTAGCAGGCACAAGTCTCGTGCGGACCACGTGAGGGTTTTGACAGAACTGACACCGCCAGACTCTGACTGGACTTATATTAGTCCCAGGTCGGATCAAGTCTTTTGAAAAATACTGGGGTCCCAGACTACTTTTGTCAATATTAGCCTTAAACCTACATGAAATTAAAAAAAAATTCTAAAGAAAGAGAGATGCTACATCAGGAACCCCCTCTCTAAATCCACCTATGTACTTATAAACGTGGANCCCCCCCTTTTTTTCCACACACATTTTAATCTATGGCGTATATAGTATCATAACGGGACACGAGATGGACAATTATGGATAAAATGTTCCATTTAAAAGTCGATCACGCTGTGAAATTACTATTCGAGGCCAGAGGAATGTGAAGATCGCACACGTACATGATGCAGACGACATGGGAATCCCCCTGTGGAATCCCGTATATTGACGTCGCTTGAACGTTTGTAAACAATGGCGTCATTAAAAAAATAAGACCAGTGCATTTTCAACGCAAAAGTTCCAGAGTATAGGGACACTATTTATGGTTGGAATTGGGTTTATTTTAACGCTCATCATCAATAGATTTTTGAAACTGCTATCCGCTTACGTTATTTACACTCTTTCATGATCTGTGTACGATTTAACGCACAACAAACGTTTAGGAAGACCCATTTCATCGTTTTCTTCAGTTTTTTGTCATTTAGGGTAAAATTTCAACAGGCGGATAGCAGTTTTCATGTACATTGCACTTTTCTCTTTCCAACAAGACCAAAATTAAATGAATTGATCCAGTGTATACTGTGGAACTTTTCAGAAATGTTCTTCACATTTTAAAAATAGACATTTTGCAGTCACGTGATTAATCCCTGGGGGTTTCGAAGTTATTTTTAGTGTGAAAATCTGGCGAAAGTGTTGAACAAAGTTGAAACACAAAAAAAATGTTAGAAATAAATAGGATGTGCAATATTCTGATAATGTTACTTTATTTAGTTCTTTATTCCAATATTTTCGGGCAAGATTTCACTGAACAGCCTTAACATACCCGCGTAATCCCGCACAACCATGGAATGGGTCCTATTTCTATATCCCGGGACCCTCGGGGTCAGCCCCCGTTTAGGAGGGGTCACACCCCGCAAGCCGGAGATACTAGGTCCTATTTCTATATCCCGGGGTTCCCTCGTGGTCCTCTGTTAGGAAGACTCATAGCTGAGAGGATGCTGCGGGCCTATTCATAAGCCGGGACCGCGCACGGCGGTCACTAGAACGAAACAAATATCTTACGTGTGTCCCTAAAAACCACTGCCACTTCACGTCAGTGGAGTAAAATAAATTACAATTTCAAAAAAAGAAAGAAATTAAAATAACAAAGTTTTACAATGATTCGAACAAGACATTTTTGCCACTAAAGCAGACCCGTTTACCATTACGTTTTGGCGTAGTTTCTACACATTTGTCATCAAAATACACCCTACGCTTTTATCGACAATTTCTTCGCTGTGATATTGATGAGGTTGAGAAAAATATGTTTTGGTTGAAAATTTCTGAATCAAATTTTGGAACCCTTCTTGATTGGTCAATAGTTGTGAATGAACCCTCTAGAGAACTTCAAAACAATTGGTGAGGCTATCGACGTGCATTCATAAGATTAATTGATTGATTAGCAAGAGTTCTACGCCCAGCGAGTAATATTTCAGCTATATCAGGAGAACAAATCAGTCAATTCAAATAATTCTAAGTAAAATAAAAAAAGATTATAGTTAAAAATCACTTTGGAAACGAGTTTGGATTGTCATTGAAAAATGGGTAGGACAGGAAATTTAGGCTTCTATACGACCCCGATTGAGTCTTCTATTGTACGAAAAATTTAAAAAGGGCATTTATAATACATGGGATGTGGCGTTTCTCTACGATGGTTAGAGGTCAGGCTTTCAGAATTATGATCTGACTACCCAATTAAAAGGATATTCTCCTATCCACCACCTGGGGAAGCAGCCGACAGCCCTATAGGGGAGCCCCTGGAATTCCATTCAGATAGTGGTGCTCTTAGAAGAAACGTTTAGGTGATGCTACTATCTATATGTACATACATTGCGGTTTGGTGCCTTATTTTATATAGAGTGGTCAAACTGGTTGCATAAATGAGATAATTGCCTACGACAAGCAGAAACATTATTCATGTCGTAATACAGTAAACCTAACCGTGAAATGTGTAGTGAAACACCAACCCCTAAAAGTATAAAGAGAGACCTTTCTATTTCTCGTACAAGCTTCTGGGAGTCGTATAGAAGGATTTTTTTTTTTTTTGGAATTGATTAACCTTTTTTGTAATGATACAGCGGACATACTATTATTGGTCAAAGGACATAGCACTCGTTACTAATAGACCACGAGACCTGAATCGGTTTTCAGGAGCTCCAGTTACAGAGCTACCGGTCGCGCCTCCAGGTTGTAGATAAGGAATTGCCTTGTCTACTTTGGGTAGTTGGACTACAACACGGAACCATAGTATCCAAACTGTGTGGAGAAACGCCAAGCCCTTTGCAGTGTAAGGACCCCTTCAACAATTTTCTGCCACTATCCATTTCACCCATTTTCCAGTTGTTATTAAAATTCGTTGCCCGGTTGACCCATCTACATTTATTATTTCTTCTTTCACGTATAATTTTTAATTGACTTACTTTCATTCGTCATCATATATCTGACATTTTGTTCAATCTAACGAATCAATCGTTAAATGCATTTATGAGAATGCTTTCTGTTTCACTTTATCAAATTCAGATAATATCTGCACGGAAGAGACTGCAATTGTGATGCAAGAATCGGTACACAGGCTTGCCTCGTCCTCTTATGAAATTTTTGTGGTTTGGGCAGACCATGAGCATGCCAGTGAAAAATCTTGCATAACCCTGAACTTCATCCAAGGGTAGAAATCTAAATTCCGAAATCTTTTGCAGACAACTTGCAGAGGAAATTTGGTCGTTCATTATACCATTAGGTTAATGCCTGAATTAGTATAACCATAATTCGGACAGACAGACTTAAAAGTAGCATTGTAGAATATGGATTGGGAGCAGTTCAGTTTCAGTTTCATCACAATTGATTAAGTTCTTAGTTCGTATCCCTAATATATTGTGTTTGATCTTTTTGTCAAATCAACAATCGTTTGATCAACTTCATTACATTCTCCGCCGCACTTAATAAATATGTCTCTGGGTAAATCTGGCCATTCGTTACTGGATGTAAAGTCGTCATGATTCATCTTGGCTGCTAAAAGGAATACCTTTTCCTGTAGCTGACTTCTACTAACGGGAATGTTCTTCGAGCGAGCACTACAGAACCATTTGTAGACTTTGTCGTCAAGATCCCCATGTAATTGCAGTCGTGCCGTCAGAAATCTCAGGTCGGCATCTTAATATCATTAAGCCAAGTACTTAAAATGTTCTCTTTGTTCTTTCAGGTATTTGGAATTTTAGTCTTTCCAATTTTAAAGTCTCCGCCGGTTTCCTCGAACATTCACCCCTTTCGCTAAAATTTATTCCTTTTCTTCCCCAGGGTTTTTCATTTCTTCACAGTCGCCTTCTTTTATAAACAAAGTATGATATTGTGCAATCTTACACATTTAACTGACCTATCGGACATATTGTGGTTTATAGCTTTTTGGTAAACAAACGAAAACGTGGCCGTTATTGTAGGTAAAATGACGCTTTTGGTCGAGAAAGGATGGTCGATTATCCCGTTCAAAACGCGGTAATTTGTTCACTAAAGAATCGATGCAAGAGAAAAGTGGCCAGAAAGGGATGGTTTTGCAAAGGACGGGTACTGTAAAGAATTAGTTTCGGAGTACTGTAATGAATGAATAATAACCATAATGTCAATATAATGGAGCAAAAGAACCTCCCACTAATAACCCCAACTTCTGATGCACTACTTAATAAAGTACTATTTTAAAAGATCTACCCGTTGTAATTGTTTGATATTGCAGGGTGATTGGCCTCCTGTCTTTTCAACCCAAAACGATTTATAATTGTGCTACGTCTTAAGCTTTGTGATGTTTTGATATAGTGCTCGAACCTTACAGTCTTTCAATCGAACAAATACAAATGACAATCATCTCTTGAAACTAAATTGACTGTTTATATGCAAGTGGCATGGGTGAACTATTATTTTTCACGGTGCCTTTCAATTATACATCTTATTCTTAAATCTACAGCCAGTCCAGAACTAGTATAAAAAAATCCGATTGCATCTTGTAATTCCGTCACTATAGATCTTTACATGACATGGTAACGATGTTATATCCTAGACCTGTCCAATGCAACTTCTATGTATTTCTTGTCAGACAGAATGCTAAAAACCAAAGCTTAATTTAAGACCGTAGCTTTAATTGTTTGATCATTTAGTATTTATATTTTGAAACGGCCATTCTTTGATCAGCAGGGTTGATCCAGCTTTTGTGACACTCTTTCAAGATGATAAATAAATTATCTAACTCTTGTTAAATAGCTTTCTGAAATGAGCGACAAAACTGTTTTGATGATAAAACCTAGTCTAATAAAACAACGGCAGTAGAATACCGAAGGAACAAAGCACAAGATTACACAAATCAAAGTCCAGAGACAAGGCAAAAGCAAGAACACCAAAAGACGGAAGACCAAAGACATATTATGTCTATATAAGTCATATTAAGACTAATATGTTGTAAAATGCTTCGTGTCACACAATAAATGTTTTTGTAGCCATTAATTAATGGAAAGCTTCATTATTGAACAATGCTGCACATTTCATATAATTTTGGATTAACACGTATACTGCCCCTTAATATCTCGCTATATCATGAAGGAAAAGAAGATAGCGATGACCAAGAGATCCAAGAGAAAAGAACATATCATTGTATACCTTCACAATGTTGCAAGTACAACGTCAGGAACCGGAAAACTCGTTTTTTGTTTGTTTGTTTGTTTGAGTAGATAATAGATGAATTGCCTTTCAAGAAATAAAAGATGTCGCCGATGAAATCTTCTACGTCTGACCCAAGAACATCTTCAGAAAAATTTGATGCAAGTTTTATTAAATGTTAGTTATATTAGTAATAATCGTGTAGCAACTTCGAAAAACACTACACACACAACGTCTCTGTGCTCACATAGTAATAGTTCACCATCACACAGCACTAAAACCCGTTTTATTCCAGCATCTTATGTAGGTAGTGGTTAAGGGTTATTTCTATGCAACAGGTTTGTCCATTTGTTTTCATGCACTGTCATAACTTGGGGTCTTGAGCGGGCCGCGTTTAGTGCAAAAACAAATCTATCAGTGAATGGCAATATTTATTACTTGTTCTAGTGAATTCTCATTTTTATTTCTCGTTCTTTCGTTCAAAGGCACCCCTTTTACCACCCCATAGTAAAACATCGCCTGACCCTGAGGGGTTACCATGGAATTGCAAACATTTTTGGAATTAATAAAAATAAATGCAATGTCTTCATCCTCAAGAAATTTTGCCGTACATTATACCATTAGGATAATGCTTCAAGTAGTGAAACCATAATTCGAACAGACCGACTTAAGAGAAGAATTGCAGAACATGTACATGGAATATTCATTTCGTGGTAACAATTCCTGCTAAACTACTGAAATGATTTATAATGAAACTACCACATAATCTTAGAAACAAACTGGCAATGGCCATCTACCATTAATTTATTTCCAACATCGTTAATTTGGGGGATATGGTCTTATCTTAATAATGCTGTTCGTCGTCCATTCTTCCGTTTTGTTAGTGTTTTTTACTTCTGTCATACCTCAAATAATATGAATTCTAAGATTATTTTTGCAAGAGTAAGACCTGCATAATAGATTTAAAAATATCCCTGTAAGTACTTTTATCAAGTATATTTCCACCAGATACGGATTACATTAATATATCAGTAGCTTAAAGATATTGCCGATATCAGGTGCGATTTTTACTCTGGTTGTCTTACAGACCTATTTCCATACGGTGCTGGAATTGTTCAATTTCGTTCAATTTTTTAAAGCAATCAATTTATTATGTAAGATTAAATTTATCAATCTTAAACTTGTTTCTAATGTTATGACAGTAAAACCAACATATCAGTTATTATGATTTAATAGTTTACACATTTATTTTTACTTGCATAACACTATTATGATTTTATTGATATTTTTATATATCTATTTTAATGTTACGCCCCCTCCTTTTATATATCTATTTAAATTTTACGCCCCCCCCCCGCTTAACGAAGCAAGCGGATTCTGTAATGCAGTGCATCCGTATGTTCGTACGTACGTACGTATATGTGTGGTGCTACCCATGGCCATGGAACTATAAGAAACAAATTTAATACTTGGCACCATACTAGAGTATGATCTGCAGTATTGCACTGTGGGTTCAGAATTTCTGTCATATGCCCTAAGGGAAAATTTGGCGAAAACAAATTTTCACGATATCCGATAACTGACGAAATCTCCAACGCGATTTGAGATAGAAAGGAGAGGGGACTATAAGAGCTGTTTTTGGCCCAAATTTCAGGATTTTTTTTCTTCAAATGATCGTTTATATAATATATGTCTCTAATGCACCAATGCGCAAATAACATTTTGCATACACATTTTCCTGTCTCTATGGTTACATTGACGTCGTGTGACGTCACAACCACAGCGTGTTTCAGCTGATATCGAAGAAAATTGCCGTGTTGTGTAAATGTACATGTGCATTTTTGTTTGTTTAAAGAATATTTCAACAAAATTTTGTTTTTATCGAATGGTGTGGAGGGGGTGAATTTTTTATATACACTCTTTGCTGACGACAAAATCTGATTGATTGATTGATTGATTGATGTTTTACGCCAACTTCAGCAATATTTCAGCTATATTGTGGCGAGAACTGTTGAGTATATTGAACAATTTTAATAAATACATAAAATATTAATATAAAACCATATAACTTTATACAAGTAAAACAAATGTGTAAAATGTAAAAAATATAATAGAAGAAATTATGGTTTGACAGTAACAATATTAGAAATTAGAAACTCAATTTAAAATTGATCCATTTAAATCTTACTAAATAAATTGATTGCTTTTAAAAATTGAACGATTTTGTCGCCAGCGACGTTTGTAAATAGGTCTTTAAGACAATCAGCAGAATAAAAATCACGCCTGATATCGGCAACATCTACACATTCAATTAAAACATGTTGAATTGTATAAGGACAATTGCATGGAATACACTCAGGTCGATCATCACTGTTGAGGATAAAATTATGTGTTGTTCTAGTATGTCCAATATGACATCGGGTCAACACTACCTGTTCCCTACGGTTTTTACCGCAGGAACCGACTTGTTTACCGACGTCTGACTGTATTCCATGCAGTTTATTATTTATTTGCAGATCCCATTTGGCCTGCCATAACTTTAAAATGTACTTAATGATTAAAGGCT
>MJUU01066588.1:22076-34437 GCA_002080025.1 Modiolus philippinarum
CAGTTCCGGGTATTTTGTGCATAAACTGCATTTTAATAGTCGCTGTAGCTACTGATTTATTGACGAGTTTGTTAAAATTTGGTCAATGCCACATGCTATGAAACTAGACGATGTGAGTATTTCAATATAAGTGAAATCACTTCAATATACCGATGCGTGCCTCATTTGTGAACATATCAACGAACTTCTGTGGTTAAAGTTAAGAATAAAGTCCTTGCAATTTTAGATTTAGCAGTACAATACGGGATTTTCCAGGTAGGAACTCTTGTGTAATTGAAGGTGGAAACGATCGCCTCGGATACCAGTAAGCAGGAACATTGTATTTCTAAACCTATTGAAATAAATACATACCAAATAAACTAGTTATGAAATTACAAAATACCGAGATTACTGTGAATTTGGGTTATGCATATGCGCATTTCGACAACTAATGTCTCATCAGTGCAGATTAAATCAAAACATTTGGAAATTCGGGAACCGAAATATGTGTAAAGCTGATAGAAAACAAATTACCAATAAGATCTTAATAGAAAAGCCAAAATTATCTAAGGACAGAGCGATGCAAGAGGGAGATTTAACAAATTTTTTCATAAATTTAGATATTGCAAATTTTCGAATAAAATCGGTTTTCAGGTCAGCACCGAAGTACTGGCTACTGGGTTGGTGAAATTGAGGTGCATTTATAATTTTTCCTTTATGACAATTTTTTAAATTAAATTTTAATTGAAGAAAAAAAAACCTGAAATACTACAAATCGATTAAATATAAATCATCCTTAGCTCAACATTTTCCATTAATTGGTGATTCCCTCTCAGTGTATTGATGTATTGATTTTTTTACGTATAAAAATAGATCTGTTTCCGGAATGAACACTATTCAAAAGTCTCGTATTCGGATATTGTAGCTAATGAAGGGATATGGAGTAAATGCAAATGAGAAAAAGTCTCTACAAATACTAGTACATGGCAAAACCAAGCAATGGAACAAAGATTTTATTGATTTGTTCTTCATCTTGTAATCATTTGTTGTAAAAGGAATAACAATGGAAATAATTTCATATTTTAATTTTTAGCTCACCTGGCTATGCCAGGGTGAGCTTTTGCCTTCACCTGGCGTCCGTCGTCTGTCGTCCGTCCGTCCGTCGTAAACTTTTCTTCAAAAATCTTCTCCTCTGAAACCACTGGGCCAATTTAATCCAAACTTGGCCTGGTGAGGGTATGTAGTTTAAAAAATGTGTCCGGTTAGTCCGAGGACCAAACAACATGGCCGCTGTTACTAAAAATAGAACATAGGGGTAAATTGCTGTTTTTGGCAAATAACTTCAAAACCGTTGCAGATATCAAAAATCTGACATGGGGTAGAATTCTATGTGCCCTGCAATTTTGAAGAAAATCGGAATACCGTCTCAGAGTTATAACCCTTTTTCCGTAAAATTTTCAAAATTTATACATTTTTTATTTTTTATTTCAGATAACAGTGTAACAGATAGAGGTCAAGTGTAAATTGAAAAAAATGTTCAGCATATCAAGATCTACCCACCCTGAAATTTTGAAGAAAATCCATAAACCCTTGTAGGAGTTATTGCCCTTTTTCACCGAATTTTAAAAATTTCTTATTTTTCATCTTTTATTTCCAAAACTATAGAAGATGAAGGTTAAGTGTAAATTGATGAAATGTTTGCAATGCTGTGGCGACTTCAAAACTGATGTTGAAATTGTTCCTTGACCGCAATTTCAAAATGGCCGCCCAAAAAGGCGGGAAAATTCAACATTGTCTGATTTCAATGAAATTTGGTTTCCAAATAGATATTGATGTTGTGACTTCAAAACCGTTGTTGAAAATTGTTTGTTGACCTCCATTTTCAAAATGGCCACCAAAAAAGGAGGGAAAATTCAACATTGTCCGATTTCAAAGAAATTTATTTTCTAAATAGATATTGATGTTGCGACTTCAAAACCGGTGTTGAAAATTGTTTGTTTACCGCTATTTTAAAAATGGCTGCCAAAAGGCGGGAAAATTCAACATTGTCCGATTTCAATGGCATTTGGTTTCCAAATTGGTCTTCAAAACTGATGTTAAAAATTGTTCGTTGACCGCCATTTTTAAAATGGCCGCCAAATAAGGCGGTAAAAATTCAACATTGTCCGATTTCAATGAAATTTGATTTCCAAGTAGATATTGATGTTGCGACTTCAAAACCGATGTTGAAAATTGATTGTTGACCGCCAATTTCAAAATGGCCACCAAAAAGGCGGGAAAATTCAACATTGTCCGATTTCAAAGAAATTTATTTTCTAAATAGATATTCATGTTGCGACTTCAAAACCGGTGTTGAAAATTGTTTGTTGACCGCTATTTTCAAAATGGCTGCCAAAAAAGGCGGGAAAATTCAACATTGTCCGATTTCAGTGACATTTGGTTTCCAAATTGGTCTTGATGTCGTAACTTCAAAACTGATGTTAAAAATGTTCGTTGACCGCCATTTTTAAAATGGCCGCCAAAAAAGGCGGTAAAAATTCAACATTGTTCGATTTCAATGAAATTTGATTTCCAAGTAGATATTGTGTTCAGTGTTCTGTCCATCGTAAACTTTTCATTCAAATATCATCTTCTCTGAAACCATTGGAACAATTGGAACCAAACTTCGACACAATGGTCCTTAGGTGGCCCCATTTAAAAAAAGTGTCTGGCAAGTCTGTATCATGTCCAAGATGGCCGCCAGCAGGGAACGCAGTTTAACATTGGACCCTATGGGAAAGCATTCAAAGAAAGATCTTCTCTGAAACTACTGCGCTAATTAGAACCAAACTTGGTCACAATAGTCCTTCGGTGGTCCCCTTTGAAAATTTTGTCTGGCAAGTCTGCACGTCATCCAAGATGGCCGCCAGCGGGGAACTTTGTCCAAAATTGTACAATATTGCAAAAATCTTCTCCTCTGAAAATACTGGGCTAATTGGAACCAAACTTAGTCACAATGGTCCATAGGTGGCCCCTTTAAAAAAAAATGTGTTCATATATCCTAGATGGCCGCCAGGAGGGAACATGTTTTTAACATTGGACCCTATAGGGAAACATATTCAAAGATCTTCTCCTCTGAAAGTACATGGCCAATTGGAATCATAATTAGTCACAATGGTCCTTACTTGGTCCCCTTCGTAAAATGTGTCTGGATGTCTGCATAGCATCCAAGATGGCAGTCAGCGGGGAACATTGTTTAACCTTGCATCCCCATGGTGAATCATTTAAAGATCTCCTCTGAAAATACTATGCCAATTGGAACCAAAGTGAGGCACAATGATCCTTACATGGTCTTCTTCAAGAAAGGTGACAGTTGGTCTACGCCCCATCAAAAATAGCTGCCAGTGGGGAACATAGTTTAATTTTGGATCATACAATATCAGCAAACTTCAAAATGAGACCCTTAAACATTATTAAACATCAGCAAACTTCAAAATGAGACCCTTAAACATTAATAAACAAATTTGAAAATGAGAACCTTAAACGTTGTGATTATTTTGACTTATTGTGTCAGCCATGACCCAGGTGAGCGATACAGGCTCTTGAGAGCCTCTTGTTGTAACTAAATATGACGTGTCGGTGTACCAAATTAAAACGGACATTCTAATATGACCTCTCTAATACGCTTTCTGTTTAAACCCGTGGTGAAATCGCTATGTATTCAAGTAAAATCGAGGGAAATTACTGACATACATCTATATTGTACAAAGCCTCGATTGTAAAACCAATCCAGAAATTTTAATACATTATTATTGTTGGCAGATATTTCATCATCACACTCCGAAAATTTCAAACCGATTTGACATGTTTTTTTACAAGTCAACTTGAACTTATCTCTTATTCAGTTATTTGTTTGTTTGCTTTTACATTTTTGTACCACAATAAAAATGCAATTTCCACATTTAATGAGTTAAAGTAAAACCTTGTCTGAAGTGACAGGTTATTCCACAATCGAAAAATTAAGACTAACATATATGCAAAAAGTCTGTCTATAGAAGGAAGTGTTGAAACCGTGTAACATCGTTTGAAATGAAACAATCTTTTTTACTTGCGAAACATTCAAGTCATACAACAAACAAATGGCTCGGTCCCTGATCGATTTGTTGAGGGAAACACAAAACTATTTTTGTCAATTTTTGACTGACGATTTTTTTAACCTGCCTGAAGTAAAAATACTGGATCTAATGCCCTTTTCTATATTTCTGATTTTTTTTCCTTCTCAAAATTCAGAGTTTCTTTTTCTTTACAATACATTACCTCTCCTCGAAAATGAAATGGTTTTGGTGTTTATAATTACGGAAAAATTGCCGTGTAATGTGGTAGACTTATACTTAACTAATTACCGAAGTCTATCTAACCTATCATTGTTTTTTAAACTGATTGCGAAATTAAAAATGGTTTTAATAGCATGATAAAAAGGTTGTTGTGCAGAACGACGTGGGGCGAAATTGATTATGTGTTTGCGGGAATATATATGTACATGAACAAATCACTAATTGGATTTGAAAATAAAGCCAAATCAACTAAGGACACAGAGCTTTTCACGACGGTTTTAAAATTTCCTAAAAACAAATAGGTTTTTTCGTTTTATATACATTCCAACCTCAAATTCTGCTGCCGCCGTGCGCGGTCCTGGCTTATGAATAGGCCCGCAGCATCCTCTGAGCTTGGAGTATGAGTCTTCCTAACAGAGGACCCCGAGGGAACCCCGGGATATAGAAATAGGACCTAGTATCTCCGGCTTGCGGGGTGTGCCCCTACTAAACGGGGGCTGACCCCGAGATATAGAAATAGGATCCATTCCGTGGTTGTGCGGGATTAATAAATACACAACCCATCTTTCGGATGGGATGTAAACTCAGGTCCACGTGTTGGAAGAAATGCCACGCTTCCNGCAATTTTTTAAAAATTTTAATCTTGCTTCTAGAATTAAGTTGTTTAGTGGTAGGGTGTTTATATTTGGTATGTGACTTTCTTGTAATAAGAATTTTCTGATGGTACCTTTCAAATTTATTGTGCATCGAGGTTACACTAATCCCCGGCGAGCTATGTTGTCCTCTGTCAACTCTTGTTTATTAACAAACTTGTTCTCGTCTTGATATAGCTGAAATATTGCTGAGTAGACGTTAAACAATATTCAATCAATCAGTCAATCAAATTATGCTATGGCGGGTCATGACCCAACATTCAGGTATGTGAAGGCGGGTCATATCGCACCAAGCCATCATGCACCTGTTCAATGATTCTTTGCAATAGTTCCGTACCATTTATTACAATATATGAGGAGGGCAAAACCTTTCCTGTCAATATATTTTGGGCATACTAAGACAAAATATAGGTTTGTTACAGAAAATGCAAAACACCTCACCAAATATTAATTTCAACGTCGGTGTATACTAACTACTTATTCTTCTCCCACCGAATCCCTGTGATGATCTTTGATGAAACTTAATCAGTAAAAAATCGCTTTATACATTGATCGTTTATGTTAAATCACGCGTGCAAAGTTACGAAGTTGAAGTATACAATCAAGTCTAAAAATGTTTAGTTTTTAAAATGTGTAGATAAAGGCTATTTCAACGCTTAGTAAAAAAGAAATTTTTCTCAAAGAAACCAGAAATCAGCAACTTCGGTGGTATCTAAATGCTATTTAACAACCGTTTTACTTGATTATCTCCCCTCTATGTTGCATTTTATTGGTATATATAAAAGATAGACAGATATGTGATGTAAATTGCACAAACATGGTTAAAAAAATTAAATAAAAACTAATATTTTTTACCACAGTAAATCAGCTACAACTTTTTACTTCCGCAAAGAATATAATTGTGCATTTTTCATAATTAATTTGACCAAATGTTCAAACGTAGCGCCCCAAATGCATTCAATACAGCCGACTCTATTTTCTAAATTGAAACGAAGTCATTGCTACATTAAAATTGTAATGTCTTGAGTCTTCTCCTTTGTAAACTTCTTATTTTATTTTAATAATTCATTTATTTTTTTTATTTTTATATTTTTTTGCATTTAGTCGGATTAAATTATATTTGGTTTATATCAGACATAATGTTAGCACTTAGTTGCCATGGTAATTTATAGTCGTGACCAGGCTTGGGGTAATCGTAATCGTTAATCGTAATCAGCTGTAATCGATTACATTTTCTTCAGTAATCATGTGTAATCTGTAATCAAGCTCTTTTTAGATTACTTGTAATTGTAATGTAATCAATTACAGCTTAAAAACATGAGTAATCATGATTACATTTTGATTACTTTATGATTACTCAGTGATAGTACATGTAGTAACATATATCAAATATACAAGATATATATTCTATGTCATACATATATACATACTATCATGCATGTGAAATGTAAGAAAGTTATTCTTAATAAAATTACAATAATTATGTTACTGAATAAGTTCTTACCTAATTTAAAATATATAAATATCAATAAGAATCAGAACTCAACCTTTTCCAGTTGAAATTAGTTCCATCCCTCTTGAAATTTTTAACATTTTAAATTTGAAAGGGAAGAAACTGGTAAAGGTGTGAGATGACATAATTACTGTATTTACTTTCAAAAATTAAATTTGTAAGCTTTTAGANAACTCAGGTCCACGTGTTGGAAGAAATGCCACGCTTCCTGCACGTTAAAGAACCCTTGTAGCAAGCTTTTTTTGAGTGGTCCGTAGGTGATCGGCTACAAGGCTAAATTCTCCGCCCTTTTCGATTTCACCGTACTTTTCCAGTGGCAGTCAGAATTTCCCGTCCCATGACCCTTTCCATATCCCAAGTTGATTTTTTATTAACAAACTTGTTCTCGTCTTGATATAGCTGAAATATTGCTGAGTAGACGTTAAACAATATTCAATCAATCAGTCAATCAAATTATGCTATGGCGGGTCATGACCCAACATTCAGGTATGTGAAGGCGGGTCATATCGCACCAAGCCATCATGCACCTGTTCAATGATTCTTTGCAATAGTTCCGTACCATTTATTACAATATATGAGGAGGGCAAGACCTTTCCTGTCAATGTATTTTGGGCATACTAAGACAAAATATAGGTTTGTTACTGAAAATGCAAAACATCTCACCAAATATTAATTTCAACGTCGGTGTATACTAACTACTTATTCTTCTCCCACCAAATCCCTGTGATGATCTTTAATGAAACTTAATCAGTAAAAAATCGCTTTATACATTGGTCGTTTATGTTAAATCACGCGTGTAAAGTTACGAAGTTGAAGTATACAATCAAGTCTAAAAATGTTTAGTTTTTAAAATGTGTAGATAAAGGCTATTTCAACGCTTAGTAAAAAAGAATTTTTTCTCAAAGAAACCAGAAATCAGCAACTTCGGTGGTATCTAAATGCTATTTAACAACCGTTTTACTTGATTATCTCCCCTCTATGTTGCATTTTATTGGTATATATAAAAGACAGACAGATATGTGATGTAAATTGCACAAACATGGTTAAAAAAATTAAATAAAAACTAATATTTTTACCACAGTGAATCAGCTACAACTTTTTACTTCCGCAAAGAATATAATTGTGCATTTTTCATAATTCATTTGACCAAATGTTCAAACGTAGCGCCCCAAATACATTCAATACAGCCGACTCTGTTTTCTAAATTGAAACGAAGTCATTGCTAAATTAAAATTGTAGTGTCTTGAGTCTTCTCCTTTGTAAACTTCTTATTTTATTTTAATAATTCATTTATTTTTTTTATTTTTATATTTTTTTACATTTAGTCGGATTAAATTATATTTGGTTTATATCAGACATAATGTTAGCACTTAGTTGCCATGGTAATTTATAGTCGTGACCCAGTCGAATGAATAAATTTTATTTGATAAATAATTCAAATTCTGCATGTCATGCTGTATTTTTTAGAGTGAAAACCCTGAGTTTATTATTATTATTATATACTCAACACCGTTTAACATTGTCTCCATAGCAACCGTTAATAAGGATATCTTAGTAGAGCAACCAGTGAGACATCTTTCTTGATATCATATACCCCACCGGGATACCCCATTTACTTCTCTTTTGTATAATCTTTCTTAAGTTTCACAAAAACTCTCATATATGCGGGTATACTTCAGGAGTGTTACACAAAATCGCGTTTGCTATAAAAATGCACGAATTTTGCGCGTTTTTGTCTATCTTTTCAACGATGTTTGCTGGAGAAATGTGATGTGATAAATATTAAAAAGTTACATAGACGTGAAGAGGACATCGT
Source organism: Modiolus philippinarum (assembly GCA_002080025.1). Lineage (NCBI taxonomy): Eukaryota > Metazoa > Mollusca > Bivalvia > Mytilida > Modiolidae > Modiolus > Modiolus philippinarum. The sequence continues at coordinate 30,351 of MJUU01066588.1, forward strand.
ATAGATAATTCCCTAAAAAAATATGATCATTTGAGATGGGGCCAAATTTGACCCTTATAGTCCCTACCCCTTTGAAACCAGAAATCGACTCTCATAATATGTAGCAACTTCAGAGAGGGCGTCGAAAATTTATTTTACCCCTCATGGGCATGGCCTCTTAGGGTCCTAAAACGAAAAAAAAAAATGATTCAGGTGTAACTGTTCTTACACCTCAAGTCGCAGAAACCTTTTAATAAGTGTATAAGGGACTTTATGAAAGTTGTATGTGCCGAAGGTTTCGGAATTCTGATATTTGCTTTCAGGGAGGAATAATGAGCGAAATTGTATTTAGAGTTAAGAAGTAATAGTCTAAATCTTCTGAAGTATTTATGTTCGGAAGCTTAAACTTTCTATATGAATTTCATTATATTGATCAAAAACAATAAGTATTCAGTATATGACTTGAACTTTATGTATAATTTTCATTTTCGTGGTTTCCATTTTTATGTAGAATCACTTGAATTACAAAATTAAGTAAATAACATGAAAATGACCAATAATTTTTGAAATTCCAACATGAAATCATAAAATTAAGCAATCAATTTATGTCATCAGCTAGCATGAACACCTGTACTTCAAAAATATTGATTCTTACATTGGTAAATTTCCTGAAACTCTCAAAGACATATTACTTTTTGGAATTTTACCTAGTAACCATATATTTTGGTGCCTTATTGTATCAATGACCATTTCCAAAAGTCAGATTGCAAAAAAAACTTGGATTCTAATTTTGGTAAATATCCTGAAACTCTTAAAGGTTCCCTTTTGTTTTCCATAACATATGCAGAATTTAGATTAATAATAACTTTGTATTTTGTCATTATTAGGAACACAAAGACATTTGTTAGTACATGCCATATTCCCTCTATTCGGAATCCGGGATGCAGGGATGCAGGACATATTTTGTATGTTTCAACAGAGTTGTGTCCCTTTTTAGGAGGTGTAAATTCGAAACACCTATAATTTACCTTCTAAGGCCTATCGAAGATTGATTGATTGATTGAATATTGTTTAACGTCTACTCAACAATATTTCAGCTATATCAAGACGAGAACAAGTTTGTTAATAAATAATCACTTTGGGGTATGGAAAGGGCCATGGGACGGGAAATTCTGACTGCCACTGGAAAAGTAGGGTGAAATCGTCAAGGGCGGGGAATTTAGCCTTGTAGCCGATCACCTACGGACCACCCAAAAAAGAGCTTGCTACAAGGGTTCTTTAACGTGCAGGAAGCGTGGCATTTCTTCCAACACTTGGACCTGAGTTTACATCCCATNCGAAAGATGGGTTGTGTATTTATTAATCCCGCACAACCACGGAATGGGTCCTATTTCTATATCCCGGGACCCTCGGGATCAGTCTCCGTTTAGGTGGGGTCACATCCCGCAAGCCGGAGATACTAGGTCCTATTTATATATCCCGGGGTTCCCTCGGGGTCCTCTGTTAGGAAGACTCATACTCCAAGCTCAGAGGATGCTGCGGGCCTATTCCTAAGCCGGGACCGCGCACGACGGGCCTATCGAAGAAGATCGAGTGATCCGAGTAACTTATGAATCCTTCGTTTGAAAATGTGCAGATTAATGACTGTCTGTTAGATATTTATTTATTAATAAAGGATAATAATGGAGTATTGCATTTTGATGTTGAAGTAATTTGTCATGCATGATATCATAAATTAAAATGGGTTGAATTAAATATACTGTTTTATTAGTTTTTTAGTTTTCTTACGAGACTGAATTTCTTCAGGACTTGTAAAAGATCATAAAGATGCTAGATCATTCAATTTCACTTATACATGAAGATATACTGATGATGTCTTTTGCATCTTTCGCTAAATGGATCCCATTAATATATCCGCCAGAACTAGAGATAAAGGAAACAACAGAGAACACTAGATCTTCATCTTTTTGGACTTCGATTTGACGGAAATGATCTTCTCAGTACGACGAAAGGGACCATTTTAATTTCATAACTATCAATTTCCTTTACAGTAACAGTAACATTCCAGCTTCTCCTCTTTACGGAGTGTATGTTTCACAGTTGATTCGTTACGCGAGATCTAACACAAATTATACAGAATTTTTCATAGGACATAGTTATTTCTGTGACCGTCTTCTTAATCAAGGCTTCAGAATATTCCGTCTCGTTCGATTATTAAAAAAGTTCTTTAAAAGATATCAGTCCCTTGTGGAATAATTTGAAGTTTCGGTCCGAACTATGATGCAATATTCTTTTTATTCCCCATGTAAACGAAGTTTTGGGTATATAGGAATCGCCCTGTCCGATCACATTTCTCGCAAGCGCAACTCCTCTCAATCCAGATGAAACCAACAAAAAAAGGACACTATGCGGAGATGTGAATAAGGGAATATAATAATGGTCCAAAATCAGGAAGGGGAGATAATTCAACATTGACTCTTCATGATTCCATCTGCACAAATTACCTCATAAACGCATTCCCCTTAAACCAGTTGAATGATTTTGATGAAACTTTGCTCAAAGGAAGGACACTACGTGGAGATGTGCATAAAGAAGTATAATTTTTGTCCGTAATCAGGGAGGGGGGATACTTCATATTTCATCGATGCATTACCTCGTAAGAGCAACTCCTCTTAAACCATTTGAAGGATTTTGCTGAAACTTTTCACAGAAGGAAAGACACTTTGTGGAGATGTGTATGAAGGAATAAAATTATTACCCGAAATCAGGAAAGGAAGATAATTCGACATTCTTTTCTACTTCGACTTTTCAATAATTCCATCTGTATGGATAAGGAAAGACACTATGTGGAGATGTGCATGAAGGAATATAATAACTGCCTGAAATCAGGATAGGGAGAAAAAGACTTGTCAATAATTCCACCTGCAAGGGTTACCTCGTAAGCGCAACTCCTCTTTAACCACTTGAAGGGTTTTGATGAAAGTTTACACAAAGGAATGACACATGTGGAGATGTGCATGAAGAAAAAGAATTATTTCACGTGGTCCCTTATTCGGTTTTCAGGGGCTTCGCCAACAGAACTACCGGGCGCCTCCCTAACAGCAGGATTAGGAAATGTACCTTCTATGTTTGGTAGTCGGGTCATAATACGGAAGGCCTGAGCGCGTACCATTGTAGACACCTGTGTGAAGACACATCGTGCCCCATGCAGTATAAATACCACTTTTATATTTCTTGTACACCCGATACCTGAACCGGTTTTCAGGGGTTCCGTCCCCTAAGCGTCCATTGGTAGTGGATGTGGGAATACCTTGTCTATATGGAGTTGTACAAGTACAATTTAATCAATTCAGAAAAAATAAAAATTCTGTACTACTAAAAGATAACTATATAGATTTTAATGCGATATACAGAAATTTAAAAATTTAAATGCATTTGAAGATCGGTTCAAAAGCGACCTTACAAATTCTTGTTTTTCTGTACAACTTAGCTATCAGTCAAACTTCTCTTTTAGTTGCGACAGATAGTGATGTGTCGGGGCCTGTTAAAATATTGGTTGATGTATCCTTTGATATAAAGACTGAAACAAGGAACCGGTACAAGAAAGTATGCTTATGTATGAGTTTTCTATGTATCGTGTGCGTTTTTGTCACATGTACATTCACTCCATATCCTTTCATTTTTCCTAAAATAGCAAATCTTTAACCAATAAATTATATGAATTGGTTGGTGCAGTTTTCCTTCTTGATACCAAGTATATCAACGAAAAATAATTATTTTAATTTTAAATCTGTATTCATTTGCTCCCATTCAGTTATGAATCATGTCGCGCTGTTCTGTTACAATTTATACTTTTTAGGATTTACGGTAATAATTTTAAACCAGGGCTTGCACCCAACAACATTTTACTTGTACCTTATAGGTATTTCACTTCAGAATATTTCTTGTAATTTATGGCATATTAGAAAAGCGAAAAGAAAACTTTTAAGGGAGAAAAAGTTTACTTAAAGATACAAAATCTTCTCTCGGAGTCTAAAAGAGTAGTAGAGATTACATAATTCATGCGTGGAGAGGTCATCTTAATGTCTAACGGACCCTTTCTTCGGGG
>MJUU01066588.1:34788-55532 GCA_002080025.1 Modiolus philippinarum
TTTTTGTCTTTTTTTTTTTTTTTGGTTTTTTTGTTTTTTTTTGTCTTTTGTTTGGTTTTTTTACGATTGTAGGTCGACAAGCGTGAACGGACGTCAGTAGTTTGAGTATTATCACTTATTCCATTTCTTGTGCTTTGTTTTTTATCCAATTGAATAATAAAGAAGATGACAGTTAGCACAGTAATAAATGGAGGATGACAATTATTACAGTAATAAATACAAATAATACCGAAGTTGCATAAAAACAGTAAATTTCAATATGCTGTACACGTGTTCCAGCAGCATTAAAAGCAAACAATATGGAAAGCCATAATGCGAAAGTTGTAACGAAAGAAGTACTCATTACCAAATAAATCGAAATAGGAAGCTAAATCCAGTAACAAGGATATCTACCGAGTGCAATACACGGAATGAAGCCTCTGTATTTTAAAGGGTTGGATAAATCTGTTTTTGTTTGAAAACTGTAATATATATCATCAAATTATTTTTTAACTCGGTAGTATCTCCTTAATTACCGTATAAGTGGTTATTTTGGCAGGACGCAAATTTTGAGGTTTCTTTCAAAATTGGTGGACTTCATTTTCGCCGGACTCAAATTTTCGCGATTGCTTATCATTTACTGCACACAGTCTCAAATAAATTATATTTCGCTGTATGCAATTTTCGAGACTTCAGAATGGTCGCGAATAAAGCGAAACTTAAGTTCCCGCGAAAATAACCACTTAAACGGTAAAAGCCTTGTCTGCAGACTTTGCCACTCCGTTTAAATTTTATTGGTTACATTTTCAGCTTTCATACATCTGTGGGCTTATTGTTTCCTAAACGTTTTGATTCGATCTGCAACATTAGCAACAAAAGTTGTCGAAATCATTGCCATCTACAGAAACAAAATTTATAATAATTTCGGATAAAGCATGCAGATATATTTTATAATAGATCTTTCCAATTATTTTACTTGTTGTGGGCGAAATTGGCCACCATCTTTAACATAACGAAACCCCTATTGCACTAATTATTGTCAAAAATAGGTAAAGGGTAGATATATAAATCTATATATATATGTTTTGCAATTTTCAATCTATACATTGTATCAATGAATAAAAAAAGACATTTTTAACTTCTGTTGCTTCTGTTGCTTGAGCAACATATTTTCTTTTCAATTAATTCCTTCTTCAATAAAGAAAAAAGTAGAATTTCTATTGTTCTTTTTTTTTCTCTCTCATCTCCAAAACATAGTCAGACTTATGGATGTTAAGTAATACTATCGTCAAAATGAAATTTAATCCAAAATATTGTTTCTTCTGAAATTTCATATTCAAACTAGCGGTTCAGAGACTGAGCCTGTATCGCTCATCTGACAAAATGCTTCTATACCATGCATGACCAAAAAAGATGTATTTTACCAATGAGGTCTAATGTTAAGCTATGTTCTCCATTGGCACAAGTGTATTTGTCGGATCCTATTGAAATGAGTAGTCTTTGCAAAGGACCTTCAATACATCATTCCAATACAGTTAAGTTAAATTTGCTTGAATAGGTTCACAGAAGATAATTAAAAGTATGGTTTTCACATACCGCACTATGATGTTCAACTATCTTCTGCACTGGAGGCCATGTTTTTTGTCGGATCAAAATAAAATGAGCAAATTTTGTAAAGTACCTTCCGTACATCATTCCTGTAAAGTTTGGTTGAATTTGCTTCAGCAGTTTCAGAGGAGAAGATTAAAATGTAACTTTTCTCATACGGTCCAATGTTAAACCGAAGTTCCGCACCGGCGTCCATGTTTTTAGTCGGATTGAAATAAAATTTGCATTTTTTTATAAGCACCTTTAGTACATCAATCCTACTTATTCCCCAACTACATTATCAAGGGACGAGATAATCACAAATCACACTTCTGTGTTAGCATCATTCGGTATCAAAGTTGATGAGAATAACAGTTATCTCCCTTATATTTACTGGNATATTAATATTTTATGTATCTATTAAAATTGTTCAATAAACCCAACAGTTCTCGCCACAATATAGCTGAAATATTGCTGAAGTTGGCGTAAAACATCAATCAATCAATCAATCAATCAATCCTGTAAAGTTTGGTTGAATTTGCTTCAGTCCTTTCAGAGGAGAACATGAAAATGTGATTTTCCCATAGGGTCCAATGTTAAACTATGTTCCTTCCTGGCAGCCATGTTTTTTNCTCCAAAACATAGTCAGACTTATGGATGTTAAGTAATACTATCGTCAAAATGAAATTTAATCCAAAATATTGTTTCCTCTTAAATTTCATATTCAAACTAGCGGTTCAGAGACTGAGCCTGTATCGCTCATCTGACAAAATGCTTCTATACCATGCATGACCAAAAAAGATGTATTTTACCAATGAGGTCTAATGTTAAGCTATGTTCTCCATTGGCACAAGTGTTTTTGTCGGATCCTATTGAAATGAGTAATCTTTGCAAAGGACCTTCAATACATCATTCCAATACAGTTTAGTTAAATTTGCTTGAATAGGTTCACAGAAGATAATGAAAATATGGTTTTCACATACCGCACTATGATGTTCAACTATCTTCTGCACTGGAGGCCATGTTTTTGTCGGATCAAAATAAAATGAGCAAATTTTGTAAAGTACCTTCCGTACATCATTCCTGTAAAGTTTGGTTGAATTTGCTCCAGCAGTTTCAGAGGAGAAGATTAAAATGTAACTTTACTCATACGGTCCAATGTTAAACCGAAGTTCCGCACTGGCGTCCATGTTTTTAGTCGGATTGAAATAAAATTTGCATTTTTTTATAAGTACCTTTAGTACATCATGGTTTTATATTAATATTTTATGTATCTATTAAAATTGTTCAATAAACCCAACAGTTCTCGCCACAATATAGCTGAAATATTGCTGAAGTTGGCGTAAAACATCAATCAATCAATCAATCAATCAATCCTGTAAAGTTTGGTTGAATTTGCTTCAGTCCTTTCAGAGGAGAACATGAAAATGTGATTTTCCCATAGGGTCCAATGTTAAACTATGTTCCTTCCTGGCAGCCATGTTTTTTTCTCTGATCGGAACAAAATGAGCAATCTTTGTTAAGGACCTTTAGTACATCATTCCTGTAAAGTTTGGTAGAATTTACTTCAGTTGTTTCAGAGGATAAGATGAAAATGTAATTTTCACATAGGTTCCAACGTAAACCTAAGTTCCGCACTGGCGGCCATGTTTTTATTGGATTGGAAATAAATAAGCAATCTTCGTAAAGGAACTTTCATACATTATTCCTGTAAAGTTTGGTTGAATTTGCTTAAGTGGTTTCAGGCCGAGGAGAAGATGAAAATGTGATTTTCCTATAGGGTCCAATGTTGAACCATGTTCCGTGCTGGTGGCCATATTTTTTGTGGGATCGGAACGAAATGAGCAATCATTGTTAAGGACCTTTAGTACATCATTCCTGTAAAGTTTGGTTGAATTTGCTTCAGTGGTTTCAGAGCAGAAGATGAAAATTTGATTTTTCCCATAGGGTCCAATGTTAAACATAAGTTCAGCGCTGGCGGCCATGTTTTTTGTCGGATCGGAACAAAATGAGCAATCTTTGTAAAGGACCTTCCATACATCATTCCTGTAAATTTTGGTTGAATTTGCTTCAGTAGTTTCAGAGGAGAAGATGAAAATGTGACGGACGGACGACGGACGCCAAGTGATGGCAATAGCTTACACTGAGCCTTTTGGTCAGGTGAGCTTAAAACGTTATTTCAATTGATCACGTGATCTCCAATATTAAGTTTCTTAAACAACAATTCATATTTTTCTACAAAATTACATAATGCAGATACAGCTTATTTCCAAAATGGCAACAGCTGTTTACAAATAAAATATACTGTAACAGCCACCATTTGAATATTTTTAATTTATTGAAGAGCATCTTTGATTTTGCATTGAATATTACAATCACCGAAAGTGGTTATTTGTTTTAAAAATCTAACTTGTAAATGAAAGTCTCCGGGGAAATAGTCCTAAACTTTATGAATACCAAAATTATACATAAAGTTAGAATTGTATAATCAATATGATCGTCTAGTGTATTATATTCTGAAAGACTCTTCGATTTGTTTACAAACATGATACAAATCACTTTGCATTTACATTAGTGCGTAGATATAACTTCTCAAACACAATTAGTGTTGTTCAGTGCATGTACTACATACAGGTTTCCTGAAATCTGTCAATATTGTGACGCATTTGCAAACAGATGCACTTCCTGCAGAAATGAGACAACCAATACGACCAGTGATGCGTGGGTTTTATTATCACATCAGTTGTTATCAGTAATTGTTTTAGAATATACATTTCCATTCTGATATTGCGACAATGGACTTACTCATCAGAGTGATGACTTTGGTACATCTGTATGTCGGACTTTCCATTGGCCAATCTTTACATGATGTGAAAAGGCTACATACCAAACTATTTGATAATTATAATAAGAATATTTGTCCAAGGAAAAATTATACTAGTCCATTGGAAATAGAATTTGCTTTTATGTTAGTGTCCATAAATTCTTTCCAAGAACTAGACGAGACATTTTCTGTTGTAGGGTCTCTTGTAATGTATTGGAATGATACGTCATTATCGTGGGATCCAGAGATATATGGTGGACTGAAATTTCTGGAAATTCCTGCAAGTAAAATTTGGATTCCTAATGTTTATTTGAGTAATAGTGCTGATGATTTTGAGCCTGTAGGATATGACAAGAACTTCTGGACAGTATTATATCCTCATGGATCTGTTTATTATGCCCCTGGTGGTATAATGAAATCAAAATGTCCATCTGATGTGAGCATGTTTCCGTTTGACGTTCAGAAATGTACCCTACAGTTTCAGATGTGGGGACCAAGTGCAAGAAATTACAAATTTTCTACACAATATACACATAACGTGCTGAAAATCAAGCCTCCAAAATTTCATTCACAGTGGCAAGTGATAAATGATACGACTACGGTTAAATTGATTTTGCCCTCAGTATACACGTATGAAGTGGAAGTTGTTATGCAGCGGGAATCACAATATTATTTGATCCTTGTCATTCTACCATGTTTGTTATTTTGTCTACTGAATCCACTTGTGTTCAGTTTACCCGCTGAATCTGGGGAAAGAATTTCCTTATCAATAACAATGTTGTTGGCATATGCCATATTTCTAACATTAGTATCTAACTCCATTCCAGCGTCGTCAAACCCGGTGTGTTTTCTATTAACAATTTTGTTTTGTGTTATATTGTGATAATATCAACAAAATACTACTCTAGAGATTTTGTGGAAAGTCCTGTATTGGCTACCTTGATAAAGGCAATTCAACTGTGTGGGTCAAAGGTTAAGGGGAGAGAACCTGAGACAGATGAAAACTACAAAATTCTTACTGGAAAAGACGCATCTGAAGTACTTGATTGTGTTTTTATGCTACTTTCATACATAATAATCGGTGTTATCGTTGCGCTTTATCTCGTCACTGTATTTGCATAAGTTATTGTCTTCTCCTCGTTATATATCAGATGAGTTTCAATCACCAAGGAGGCAAAATTGTCTTTGAAAAGAAATTAGGGATATCATTAAACCCAAATTGGGCCATTACATTTTGAAACATTTTTTCATGAAGTAAGTATGTGAATTATTTTATTATTAGGAAATAATTTGGAGTTGTTAAATATGTATACGTTTTTTCTAAACATTTCATTTCCCAGATACAGTTCCGTATGATAAGAAAAGAAACAAAACCTTTAATAAGATATAACAATAATTTATCTAATCCAGTAATGTATTTAAATTATGATTTTCATTATTGATTACAATTAAATACTCATTCCACGCATAGCCTGCACATGTGTATATGTAGAAAAGAAATAAAGAATAAAAAATGTACTTAATATTTCTTGAAAAACATTAATTCGACAGCTATTAAACACAGAAATAAAAATACAACATTAAAAAAACCACTTAGTGTGAACTCTCGTACAAAATAAGTACTCCGGAAAAATAATATGTCCGTCACATATACTTTATTGGATGACGTGTTTGCCGGCTGATTGGTTAATGCCATTTTCTAACCCTTGACAAAAACCAATAAAAATCCACATCAAATGTTACTTCTTTAACCATGAAACAGTGCGGTGAAAAGCTTCTTGAAGTGAACTTGATTTAGACTGACCGGTAAAATTATACTTTAAAACTCAGAACAAAGTATTTTACTGCACTTTTGGTGTTTACAATAAAACTGTTTATAAAATATGATTTACTTCTTATCCGGCTACATGTGTACAAATATAAACCATCAATTAATCACACAGAGGTGTTTACCACTACAGATTTTCCGTATTTTCTACGGATTTTCAAGTAAAAATACGCACTACCGATTCACATTGCAAATATACGGGTATTCATAAACCTCGAAATAAATCATAACGTTTTTTACTAAATTGGAAAATTGGTGTTTAAGATCTAGAAGCTTTCGATAGATTGAAAAAGTTCTTGAAAGTGGAAACTTGATGTAGGTCTCAGTCAAAACAATGCTGCGTCCCAAGTGAAGGATAGGGCATGTCTCATGAACTATTAAGTCCCTTCTATATTTTTTGTAAAGTATCGTATGGAAGGCTAAATTTCCTGCCCCTATCCATTTCTCCCAATGTGCAATGGTAGTTCTGTAATCACGTCAGAAAATGGAAAGCCTGGCCACGAATCATTGTGCACAAACTCTTTTGAGGAACACCACTCTCAAACCAGTATAAAGACCCCTCCTACATGTCTGGTAGAGGAGCCGACTCCCTAGGGGTCGTTTCGGAGGCTAAGATTCCTGCCCCTGCCCATTCTCTAATTTTCTAGGGGCAGTGAAGACTTGTCCCTTTCTTATTATCTTTCATCTTTTAATGATTACTTTTAAAATTCACTAATCCGTTTTCATCTTGATATAGCTGAAAATTAGCTCACTGGACATATAAATCTTATTAAGCAATCAAAACAATGAAACAGAGATAATAAGGGCGGATTAAATTGACGAAGTGAACCCCAATGATGAAATAACAGAATTTGTGTAAGGCATCTAAATATAAAGAGAAAGATATGATTTTTACAGCCAGTATTTTCATTGCTTATTCATAAGTAGAGGAGTTATTCAGCCCAAAAAGGGCCGGTAAAAGACCGGTAATTAAAGTTAGTCTTTGATGCGCTTATGCTCCTCGAAATCTCCGGACACAATACTCCAGTTTAGCTCTTTTTATTATTCAAGCTTAAAAGGACAACATCAGTATCACTATCAGTAACAAACATTTACAGTGTGATAAACAGGACAATATAAAAACCAAGAAAGACCTCAGGTGCCTTGAAAATTTTCTCGATTTTCATATCAGATCTTCCCATTGTTTAATTTTATCTGCACGCTAGAGACATAAGTGCCAAAACAACCAACTGCAAAATTAAAATTAAATGCAAATGCAGTATTGTCATTTTTTATCATTAGTCTGATGTCTCTTTTTTAAGTCTGTTAGACGCAATAAATTGCAAACCTGATTGCTCAGTTCTTTCGTACTGACTCGAAATATGACATTTCGAAAAGATGCAAAATTAACAACTAAATTCAATAAATGTCATGTGTATCTCCAAAGTTGAAAGGTCTGTCCTTAGCTGATATATGTTTCAGATAAACCCTTTTAATTTCTAGTGTTCTTTGATATGGGATGTTGTCTCCTTGACATTTACCCCATTTCCTTTCTTTTTCATATTTTAAGTTATTTTCGACCAATTAACATTTATTTCTCCAATTTGAAAAGGAGATGCAACTGAAAAGTAAAATTTATTGCACACGCAATGATTTTAACTTTTGTAACGCTAATCTTCCATTCCATAAAAGTAACAGCGCTTCAGCTCACACTAACGATGTATACTCAACAACAAAAGAAATGCACCACGAACGTGTATTTTCATGTATCTTGAAATTCAACAGCAAATACCTCCTCAAATACTTACTAGAACAACTTGAAATTTTGACACATTGTTTCTCTTATCACAAAGTCAAAATTCTGAAAAATGAAACTTTTTGAATTTCATTTTCTAGAAAAACACTTTTTCACAAAAAAAATTCAAAAATTTTTGAAAAGGATGAATTTTGAACTTTTTGTGCTACGATCTGTAAGATGTCGTAAAAAATTCCTGTTTTTGTGACTTTTGACAATATAACTTCTAACAATCTCATTTTGAGGAAAGAAATTCTTTGGCTTTTGTTTTTCCAACACAATCAACAGAAACCATCCTGTGACTTGAATATGACAATTTTTTTTACAAACATTGACTTGCATGTTCTGGACGTGTGAAATTTAAAAAATACACAAAAAAGGCTGATATGGCTAAAGTATCTATAGAGCTAGGTAATATTTAAAAGTGGTGCGTTTCTTGTGTTGCTCAGTATATATGTATTGCAGTTGGTATGTAATACTACAGCATCTTACCAATTCCAGGATTTTACAAATAGATGTTTATTACTAACCATAAAAGGAAGACGATTGAAATTATCAATCCTTAAATTCTGTGGTTTCCATAACGATTTAGCTCACCTGTGCAACGTAAATACCTCATAGCTTAACTCTAGCGTGTCTTATAAGACTAGCATCTAGTTATTTCATCTAAACACCGCCTAAACTGGCGTGTCCGGATAATGCTAGCATATAGTAATATCAGCTTAACTGTCAGAAAACCTACGGTTTAAATTTAGACATATTATTTAGTACATAAAGGGTAATGTGTGTATGACAGGAGATACTTTGCCTGACTTTATTTTAGGCCACGACAAAAGTTATTTCCATGTTTGGCGTCAGCCCGCGCATTGAAAGTATATGATTTAATAACAAATCAAACTAGGAATATTTTTCGTTTTTGCAATAAAAATGATATTTTAATCGTCGTTTAAGAAGACCATAAATTTAAACTACTATATAAGAAAACGTTTTAAAATGACCGACATAAACTGAAACGGGGAATAAATTAGTAATGCTGAAAAAAAATATGTTGACTGGATTCAACTGAATTCTGAAAATCACCTTTAATGAACATTGGTTGCATCAAAGTGTGATGTTTTCAGAAATTCTATCCTTGGTTTTTGTTTTGTTTTTGTTTGTTTGCCTCATACCATCCTTCATTTCGAACATAAAGTTGACGCCAAACAGAGAATTATATTGGTTTGGCCTTATTATGTTAGCATGTCCATGCTAGTTCTATATTTCAAATGGACCATCCAAGACATGGATGTCGTTATAGTATGTATAGTATTCTTTCAGTTGTTAAATATACTTTTATTTGTTTTCTGATTATCTGAAGAAATTACTATTCCCTCCTTTTTAGGGAGGGGGCAAGTTCTATTAGATGTTCCAGAAAAACAACGAACGTCAGATATAAATCAAATGCATGAGTGCTACGAGAGAGCTAGTGCTAATTATGGAGACTTTCTCATTAGGCATAATTATACCCGTGATCGCCTTTTTAATCAAGGCTACAGAAGATCCCGTCTCGAGATGAAGAACAACAATAAAAGCGTTGTTCCATTGCTTGTTTTTACCATGTATTTGTATAGACTATGTCTAATGTCCATTTACTCCATATCCCTTCATTGATTATAAAACAATCATTATGTTTTAACAGATGTCAGTCCCCTGTGGAAAATATGAAGTTTCGGTCCGAACTGGGATTCAACATTCATTTTTAATTAATAATGGGATGAATATTAGAAATGTTCACTGTCTTTGCCATTGACTCACTTACTCTACGCCCTTTCAATAGCAATTATGTGCTGTTGAGTTAATATCGGACACTACCATAATGAAAGGGGTAAGTTTGGCGCGCCATAAAACCGATTTATTAGTAACCCATCATTTCTTTTGAAATGCTTGTAATTTTCCAATGGTTTTACCCTTTGGATTTCGACTCTTGACAATTATCTTAATTTCTGTTATGCCTAATCCCCTTCATAAAATGAAGACAAAAAGCGTAGTGTGAAGGAGAGGACTAATCATTTGTTGTTTTACATGAAACTTTTCCAATCCTTATATTATAACAGAACAACAATGTCAAATTAACAAAATTGTAGTTTTTAGGTGCAGTTTAGTTTTCAGGTTAAGCTACATGAATGTTTTTCTGAAAACATTGATAATCAATGAAGGGATATGGAGTAAATGCAAATGAGACAAAGTCTCAACAAATACATGGTAAAAAACAAGCAATGGAACAACACTTTTATTATTGTTCTTCATCTTGAAGTCACCATAAGGCTTAGTTCAAGACGGCCCCTGGCAACGGTTTGAGCGGAACTCGTTGCTAGATTTTGATCAACGCTAAATCCACGTTCATCTCATAAACATTAATTTAACTAGTAAAGTTTTTTTACAGTCGCTGTCAACCGTTGCCCGACAAAAAGACCCAACAGAAGACAATCATAACATATAAACAAACACAGGGTACTCATCGAGTCGATAGCAAGAAAACATGGCATGATAAAATCATAGATGTGGACACAATAAACAGGTGGTCAGAATAACATTTTGCAATTACGAAATTTTGAAATGCCTCAATTTGAAAGTATGATTGTAGGAAAAACGAAAGGATATGGAACAACGGCAGTAGAATACCGAAGGAACAAAGGGGTGAAATTCACAAAAATTGTGTGAATGTACATGTGACAAAAACGCACACGATACATAGAAAAGTCTTAACATATGTATACATATGAAATACCCACTTTTTGACATTCATTCAGTAGTTCAGGATCTTCTATTAGACTGATCGAAATAAAAGTCTTAAAATGTAAATACTTTGTCTCTCTATCTAAAGTCATCTCCTATTTTTGATATCATTAATGTTATATATTCACACATGATACGAAATCCACCCAAAATTTCAGAAATAACATTTTTATGACATCTTCATTAAGTAGTTTGGAATCTGAAATTAGGCTCATTTAGAAAAAAAAGACTTAAGATGTATATACTTTGTCTCTCGATTCAAAGTTTCTAAAGCGTCTATTTATTGTTTTTTATATCATCGAAGTTATATATTCACACAGGATACGAAATTCACGAAATTGCAAATATGTTTAATATAGCGCCACTAACATCATATTCTAATATAATGACGCTTAACGAAAGAACATAAAGCAAGACAGTCCGTCTCTTCCGGAGCACCTAATGTCAGTCTAAGTTTTATGGGAGTTCACACTGTGAGTGTTTTGGCTTTGAACGCTGTGCTTTTATCTCGTGCGTTTTGTAGTTGTCTTACGACATTGTTTTCGTTTTGGCTATATCTTTGGACTTTGATTTTTGAAAATGCCACTCATTTGTTCCTTCGGTATTCTACTGTCGTTGTAAAATATAAAACAGAACCATAACTGAAATTTGAGTTGGCAAGAATGGCATATAAAACGTTAAATATTTAATTGTTTACTTAATCCAGAAAATGTTTTATCGAAAAATATTACTTTGTTTCAAGTCGCGCATCATTTTGTTAGATACATTAAGTACTGTCCAGTTCAAATTGCCACATAATGTAACATTTACTGTGTAAATAGTATTGAATCATTTATTGAAAAGCTTTAAGTGGTATTAAATGCATTTGCAAATCAGACCAAATGTTTTTTTGGATGTCAACTTAGCAATGTTAATAGTTACACATTGTTATAACAAAAAAATCCGATAATACTGCGTTCTTCTGTTCAAATGGATGATAAAGAACACATCACCATGTCACCAATTTATTTGAATATAAATTGATGATAAAACGAATTAGACTTTTCACGAAGATATTGATACAATGTTAATTTTTCAGTACTGTCTGCTTTTTGTGCTTATGTATGATAAATTAATAGTTGGACAATCTATAGAAGACTTAAAAAATCTTCATCATAAATTATTTGATCATTATAATAAGGATATTCGTCCGTCAGATAATTATTCAAAACCTTTCGAAATCGAAATGTCATTTTACCTACAGTCAATCAACATCTTTAAAGAAGTGGACGAAATTCTTTCAGTAGTAGGAAGTGTAATAATGCTGTGGAATGACACGTCACTATTATGGGATCCGGAAACATATGGTGGAGTTCAATACATAGAAATTTCATCAAACAAAATATGGACACCAACTGTGTATTTGACTAATAGCGCAACAGACATGGAACCGGTAGGTCATGGGAAAGATTTTTCAGCTATAGTACAAAATTACGGATTAATTGTATATGCTCCTGGTGATGTAATGGAGTTTAAATGTCCCTCCGATGTGAGTAGGTTTCCTTTTGATACACAAATTTGTACCCTGCGGTTTCAAATGTGGGGTCCTAGCGCAGCGTCGTATAAATTTTCTACTCAGACCCAACATTTTATGTTTGAAAACTTGTTCTTTAAATCCCACCCTCAGTGGCGAATAATAAAGAATTTGACATATGTAAAGGAACTAGTTCCATCATACTATTCATTTGATGTTGAAATAGAGCTTCAGCGAGAACCACAGTATTATATTGTTGTGATAATTTTACCATGTTTGTTATTTTGTCTACTAAATCCACTTGTTTTCACCCTTCCTGCTGAATCGGGTGAGCGAATATCATTATCAATTACTATTTTGTTGTCATATGCCATTTTTCTAACCTTAGTGTCAAGTTCTATTCCAGCTTCATCAAATCCAATGTGTTTTCTTCTGACAGTCATGTTTGTCGTCATATTGACTAGCACACTGATAGTGGTACTTGTAATTATATCTACAAAGTACAATTTCAAGGGATCAATACATAATTGTATCCTACTTAATCTCACTATGAAAATTTATTCCAAAAGGGTACGAAACGTTGCTAAACAAGATAAAAATCCAACATTACTTACAGGAAAGGATGTATCAGAATCTTTGGACTTAATTTTTCTGATACTTTCTTATTTATTGCTTAGTATTGTAGTCTGCAGTTATATGCTCACTGTATTTCTGTGAACAGAAATTCAAATTGAATCCACCTACCATATTTTGTCCTGTTTGGTGACACGTCTACACTATTAGGTTTTGTTCATTGACGTATTGACACTGGGAGAATTCAAACACAAGGAACAATTTTGAACATGCGTGACGTGGCCAGTTTTCCCGCCAACTACCGGATACTGAAGCAGCGACACCAATCGGGAGAAACACGAAGGAATTCCATTCATATGCTATAGAATAATTGTTCATTACAAACATTATTTTGTGGAGTATACGATTCAATTATTTGATTTAAGCATAAGCAACTTACTAGGGGACGTTTTATGATCCAAGATGGCGTCTTATTGAATCACGCAAAGTACAAATATAACTAATACGTCTTGTTTTAAGGGAAAGGTCATCTTTACCTTCATTTGTGCTATAATGCTATAATCAATAACTATCTAAATGTCCTTGGAGATTATTATTTAGTTTATCAAAATCGGAATAAGTAGATGCATCTTAATCTCTTCGCGTTTCATTCTTATGTGTTATTTTATTTATTGCTTCAGAAAAATCTTTGTTTCTTCGGTTTTCTACTGCCGTTGTTTCTTTAATTTAAATTTACATTGTATTAGAAATTTAGAATATATATTTTATGGTAAGAACAGTTGATATTCAAATAAATGTTGAAAAAATGAATAAAGATTGCAACATTTTGGTGTATTTATTATGATCTTCGCTATGTAACAAACTATAAACCATAAAATGATAAAGATTTTACAAAAAGTACAAACATTTAGTTCAAAATGAGAAAAAATACCCGTTGTTTGTTCTTGTATTCAAAATTTCATCATTGATAATAACTTGTCGCTTGATATATTAGTTAGAGTCTAACATCCATTGAGCAATATTTAAGCTATATTAGATCGAGAACAAATTAATCAATTCAAAAAAATAAATAAATAAGAGAAGAAAGAAACAAAGGTGGAAGGGACAACCGGGACGAGTTTTCATTGCCACTGGAAAAGGAAAGAAATGGGTAGGGGCAGGAAATTTAGCCTTCTATACGAGTCCCAGTGACCCTGCTCTTTTTAGACAATATAGAAGATGTGTTTATATTGCATTGGAGCGTGGCGTTTCTCCACACAGTTTGGCTACAATGGTTCGCGGTCAGGCTTTCCGTCTTATGACCTGACTACCCCGCATCGACAGGGAATTCCCCTATCCACCAACTTGGGACGCGCCCGGCAGCTCTGTAGCCGGAGTCCCTCAAAACCGATTCAAGTTCCGTGATGGCTTGTAGATCAACAATTCGGTTTCAGTTTCTTTACGTATAAATTATATCTCTTGTATTGGAGGTCATTTAATAATGAAGACAATAACAAGGGAGATGAATTACCCCCTTAGCTTATTAGTCCCCTACCGACGGTAGCCGAGGGGGACTTCAGGTTTGCACTCCGTCCGTCCGTCAGTCCCGAATCAGTTTTCCGCATTTTTTATTCTAAACCAATGCAGGTATTGATCTAATATTTGGTATGTGAGTTTACCTCAATGAGTTACAGAACAAGTTTAAGTTTGGTTCCGGTCCACTGATTTTTGCCAGAGTTATGGGCCTTTGACTTAAAAAATTTTAGTAAAATATCAGTTTTCCGCACTTTTTTTTCTACACCATAGCAGGTATTGATCTAATATTTGGTATACGAGTCTACCTAAATGAGTTACAGAAGATGTTTAAGTTTGGTTCCGGTCAACTGATTTCATGACTTAGAAAATTTTAGTAAAATATCAGTTTTCCGCATTTTTTTATACACCATTGTAGGTATTGATCTAATATTTGGTATGCGAGTCTACCTCAATGAGTTACAGAACAAGATTAAGTCTGGTTCCGGTCCACTGATTTTTGACAGATTTATGGGCCTTTGACTTAGAAAATTTTAGTAAAATATCAGTTTTCCGCACTTTTTTTCTACACCATTGCAGGTATTGAACTTATATTTGGTATGTAAGTCTACCTCAATGAGTTACAGAACAAATTAAAGTTTGGTTCCGGTCCACTGATATTTGCCAGAGTTATGGGCCTTTGACTTAAAAAATTTTAGTAAAATATCAGTTTCCGCACTTTTTTTTCTACACCATTGCAGGTATTGATCTAATATTTGGTATACGACTCTACCTAAATGTTTAAGTTTGGTTCCGGTCCACTGATTTTATGACTTAGAAAATTTTAGGAAAATATCAGTTTTCCGCATTTTTTTTCTACACCATTGCAGGTATTGATCTAATATTTGGTATGCGAGTCTACCTCAATGAGTTACAGAACAAGATTAAGTTTGGTTCCAGTACACTGATTTTTGACAGAGTTATGGGCCTTGAGTTATGAGCCTTTGACTCCGAAAACTTTTTCACTTTTTTTGCTGGTGTAACAAAGCCTTGCTTTCCGGTAGGGGACTTGGTATTGCCTTGCAATACGATCCACACTTGTTCATATTTATTTAGTTATTATTTACAACAAACTATTTCTGACCCCACCCCCATTTTAATTTGAAGTAAAATTAAACACAATTATGAAGAATTGTATTATTCTAAGATTTTTATTTTAATTAAATTGATGTCAGTGAGTTTGCGTAAAATTTAATATTGAAAGTATTGAAAACAAAAGTCTAGTGTATAAAGCAAAATGTTTTTTTGTTTTTTACTTTCTTTCTTTCTGATATTAAATCGAACAGAGCATATGAATTTTATAGGCAATCATTTGTGGAATACCCAGGTACGCCGAGTGCAGCATGATACGACCGCAGTATGTAGACCACTGAAATTTGAACAAGTATAAATTACACTGAATGTGGACATAGTAATTTGCTGGACACAAAAAGGACCCTGACATATTAATTAACTGGACACAAATTAGTGAAAATAAAATAACAAAATATCGAAGTTACTGTGAATTTAGTTTCTGCATATGCGCGTTTCGACAACTTATGTCTCTTCAGTGCAGATAAAATCAAAACATTTGGAAATGCATAAACCAAAATACTTGTAAAAGCTGATAGAGAACAAATTACCAATAGGACCTAAAAGGAAAACCAGAATGATCTAAAGACAGAGCTATTCCTGAGGGATATACGCTTGGCCCTTTTAATCATTTATCGATAGGAAATGGTAATTTTGAGCTATATGCAAAAAAAAAAAATAAGTTAACAGTAACTTCGGTATTTTGTTATCTATAGCAAAATCTGTTGACTACCAACTAAAAGCTTACATCAAGAGAAATCCAAAGAAAAAAATCAGATTGAAATGCACTGACAAATAAAGATTTCACAAATTTTGAATATTGCAGTTTGGCCATTTTGATCCCTTTTAGCTTGGAAACATAAGAGCTACGCAAAATCTATTGCAATACTAAGGAAAGCTTACAATGAGAGGAATCCAAAGAAAAAAAATCCCATCAGAATATGATGAAAAAATAAAAATTTCACATATTTCTAAAAATTCCAATTCTGTCCCCCAAGACCCCTTATAGCTCGGAAACGGTAAAAGCGGTACAAAATCCGTTGAATACTAATGAAAGCTTACAATTAGAGGAATCCAAAGAAAAAAATCCCATATAAATCGTATGAAAAATCAACATTTTAGGTAATCTGCATGTTTACAATTTTGACCCCATTTGGCCCCTCGTAGCTCAAAAAGGAAACAATTTATCAAAATCTGATGGTGCAGCGCAATGTTGATTTTTCTTTATAAATCCATTTCAAAAACTGAATCAAAATCAGACATAAAATTCTAACATGGCTGTAGTAAATCGTCAACCAGTTTAATACTCGATAACCATATACTTCGCACATGCGCAAATGATATTGGAATAAGAGTAAAAGGGACGCAAAACAACCATGTATTTGATTTTGTGTGTCTTAGTTTGTGAAGGAAATAAATGTTAAGCATATTTTATACCTCAATCATGCCATTCAGATACGTAAATGTGTATTGTTTTGCTTTCGATTCGGATTTTGAACTTGCAAAGCTCATTGTTGAAGGCCTCGTGGCGACTTCAAGATGAAGAACAACAATAAAAGCGTTGTTCCTTTGCATGTTTTACCATGTATTTGTAGAGACTTTGTCTCATGTACATTTACTCCATATCCTTTCATTGACCCTTTACGACAGGAGCTTGTCTCTCCTGCAGTGTTGAGTCCGTAAAAAGATTCCACGTGCGAGAGATGTATGCTCTCTGTATATTTCAGGTATGGCGTACTTGTTCGCGAGAGAATTTCTCATATGGATATAATATCATACTTTAAAATTTTGGCATTTATTTTTGTAATTTCGAAATGTAATATGTCGTTTTCGAGATAAAGATCTACTACGGGACAACATACTTATTTTAGCACTTTGTCACGTGATAATAGTAACATTGCGGTGCTTTACGTCTTCCGCTTGGTACTTGTTCTAAATAACAATATCTTATTGGACAAGTTCCACTTATATAATGTTGTAAAAAGTCGTACTTTTTTCATTCTATTTTATTATGAAGCTTGAAGTCAAGAACCGCAGTAACATGAATGCATTGTATGTTTGGAAGTGAACTTCAATTTCGTGGGATTTGCATCGATTGAACTGAAAAAAAAACTTAAAAAGTGCAAATAAAAATCACGTCATTCAGAACAAATACTTATCTTCACGGGGAAAGTAAAATTCCCTTATGTAACAAATTAGGTAGGCATTGACATGTGTGTTGGAAATGCAATAAACCGGAAATGTGAGTGAACCTGAAAACGCCGGGAACGTCATAAAAGATGTTACGTCATTCCGGGAATGAAGGGATCTCGAAAACGACGTATTCTGACCACCTGTTAAAATGCCCACATCTTACTATTTTATGATACCCAGTTTTCTTACAATCGACTTGATGAGTGCCCTGTGTTTGTCTATATGTTGTAATCGTCCACTAGCTTAAGACTCTAGTGCTTTTATCGATAAATGGATGACAGTGTTTGTAAGAGCACTTTGCCAGTTTAATTTATGTTTGTTGACAACCCCGCATCCAAGACCAGGAAAGAAATGGATGTAGCGTTGTTCGACAATTAGGAAAAAATTCCGCTCAAACCGGTGCTAGAGCCGTATTGAATTTACTATGCGGTATGAGCAAAGCTCATTGTTGAAGGCCTCATGGCGACTTCAAGATGAAGAACAACAAAAAAAGCGTTGTTCCTTGCTTGTTTTTACCATGTATTTGTAGAGACTTTGTCTCATGTACATTTACTCAATATCCTTTCATTTACCCTTTACATCTGTTTGAAAACGTCAGATTGTGTATTGTCACGTCATAGACACAGACAGCAATTGAAACGGGAAATCTGCCTTCTCTAAGGTCGCTTCAGAATGGAAATTTCGTTTTCTGCCATATTAGAATCGAAATAATTCATGGCAGGTATATGGTTACTATCATTTAACCATGGGCTGGGCCTTTATATTCGTAAATTTAACCCCTCGCTAACGCTCGTGGTTAAATTCGAATATAAAGGCTAAGCCCATAGTTAAATTTCCAATAACCATATGCCTGCAATGAATTATTTCTTAATTGAAAAATAAAAATTTTTGACATTTGCACTTTTTGGGCCGAGACCAATTTACCTTATGAACGGTTTGATTTTGATTTTAAACTTATTTTATTCATTAAAGAAAAGGATTGGGCAACAGGCAAAGCCTATACAAGCCCTCTCCCATAATACATGCAAACGGTATACAAATTCAGATATAAACAAAAACATAAATACAAGCAGGAAATTTTACAAAGGTGAACACTTGTGAGGCTCCTCATGGAGGTATCAGGTAATCAAAAACTTATCATAAATTAAGTTAGTACTTGAAAACAACTTGAAAATAAGGTAGTCTTTAGTAATTTATATTTATCACAAAATATGATAATCAAATATTGAGAGTAGAATGGGGGTTTTAATAATTAAGTAATCAATTCAAAAAACTAGTAATAAAATATTCAGCAAAATAACCCCCATTATGAACGGTATATGCCACATGAAATCCGTTGACATATTACCGATTCGAAATTTCCTAAGGATTACACTGAAAGAAACCCCATCAAAATCCTATGAATAATAAAGATTATATAGTCAAATTTGTGAAAACACCGAATTTATTCCTTTTTCGGTGCCTTTTTTCTGAAACAGGCGAGGCCACAAACTTAAAAAAAAAACGGTTGTTGAGAATGTGCCAAGAAACATAATACTAAAATTTGAAAATGATCTGTTCACTACAACCAGAGTTATGCTGTCCACAGACATGGAAATACCCAATTTTTCGAAACGGACGGGCCAGGAATCAAAAATTAGAACCCGGTCTTAAGCTTGAGCCTAGAAACCTAAAAGTAAAATTTGAAAATGACCCGATCACTATAATCAAAGTTATTCTGTCAACAGACACGAAAATACTCATCACATGGTATACATATGGGGATATTACAGAAGCATAAATCTGTTTTGCTTTCCTTTGGGATTTCAGCCAAAGATGAAGACACTGATCTCCCCTCCTTGAACTGGGTACCAAAATTACACACATATCAATACAAACAACGGTACATTGCTGGATCTGCAAAATGTTCTACAAAACCTATTTCTAAACTATTGACCTCCATCTTGAGAGCCGTTAAAGAGGGCCTTCAAAAATATTGTGATACTAGCTTTTCAAGGAGTGGTGTAAATGAAATGTGGATATTTAAAAATCTAAAGATCTGCTTGACGTCTTAAAATCGAGATCATTATCAAACTGTAACAGCTTTAAAACTTTTGACTTCTGCACACTTTATACTTTTATTCCTCGTGAAAACTGAAATCATAAATGAAAGATTAAATTCATAGATGTTTCTCTCGTTAGAATGGCGAACGAAGATATAAGAACATGTATATTGTTATAGGCAAAGAACAAGCATACTTTGTGAAATACGACTCAGAATCAATGGAGTTTACATCTCTGAATACATTCGCTACTCAAAGGTTATGGTCGATACAGTGACAATTTTGATAGAGCTCGGTTGCTTATAAATAGGCTATTTAACAAGGGTATATACCCATAACTTGAAGTCATGACTACAGAAGTTTTACGCGTCAGTATCTTGTGGACCGCTATGGGATAATGAGTGAAAGAATATGGAGTAAATGCACATAATACATGGTAAAAACCAGAAAAGGAACAACGCTTTCATTGTTGTTCTTCATCTTGGAGTCACCATGAGGCCGTCAACAATGAGCTTTTGCTTATATCTCATAGTAATATTTTACGAAAGGATATGGAGTAAATGAACATGAGACCATAACACATATGTTAACTCCAACTGCAATAATTTTAATGAGCTGTATGGCCATTTCGGAAATTAATTCCTCATCAGCAGCACTAGAAGCCAAACAAAGGAAATCCATAATTTCAAAAATGTAAGTTCAACTTCATAGTAAATTTCCAAAAATTTCAGAAGATATTTCTCTTTGCCACTAAAGTTTGTTTTTCCTCAACAGCATGTGACTTTTCTACCGTAGTTGATATCGTCAACACGTCTCATAAGAAGCAGGAGATGCTTACTCTACCGGATCTTGGGTGGTCCCCTACAGAATTTTTTCTAGGTCCACGCTATATCCAACATGACCGTCATCGGGGAACATAGTTTTAGCACTGGGCCATATGGGAAAACACATTCAATGATTTTCTCTGAAACTCCTGAGCCAATTGGATCAAAACTTGGCCACAATAGTCCTTTGGTGGTCCCCTGCCCCCCAAA
>MJUU01066588.1:57001-101631 GCA_002080025.1 Modiolus philippinarum
CCCCCCCCCCCCTGAATGCAGTTATAGGGAAGCATACTGTTTATGAGTCCACTTATTTTATTACTTCATCTCGTATTCTTTATGATTTTTGTCTATACATTTGGACGAAATGGGTCTTTTCGAATTTTTCAACGCATTTTTCAAAGTCCGAGAAGATAAAAAATTTATCCCCAAGTAGGAATCACAAACACATGAAGTAATGAAGTTAGGAACTGGGAAAGGGGATTTGTTCATTGAATTCATTTTACAGTTTTGGGTATAGAGTTGATATGCCTTCAAGGCAGAATTAAAATCTTTTATTTGAGTTTCAATATTATAGAACATCATAATAAATATATTTGGTTAAATTTCAAATTCTCAAACTCTTACGGTTTATTATTATGAAGTCTCCCAATCGAAGTTGGGAGACTTATTGTTTTTGTTGCGTTGTCTCCAAGACTTAAAAATTGCGACCGTTGCCAACAAAACCTCTGGAACAATTTTGTTTCAATTTGAACATAGTATTCCTGGAGTGATTCCCTTCAAAGATTGTGATTTTTATGTTGATGCCTCATCCAAGATGGCCACAAGCAGGGAACAAAGTTTAACATAGGGTCCTATGGGAAAAACATTTAAAGATCTTAACCTCTGGAACCGCTTGAACAGTTGTTTTAACTAGATCTTATCATTATATTCTTGAGGTTGTCTCCTTCCAAGTTTGAAATTTTAATATTAAATCTGATCCAATTCCAAGATGGCAGCCGGCAATCAACACAGTGAAACATATCCTGCTTGTCTGTTCCCATCCAAGATGGCCGCCAGCACAGAGCATAGTTTAACATTGAAGCCTATGGGAAAACACATATATTTAAGTGTGTGTGGACACAATACAAGTATTGATTGATTGATTGTGAATATTGTTTAACGCCTACTGAGCAATATTTCAGCTATATCAAGACGAGAACAAGTTTGTTAATAAATAATCTTTTGGGGGTATGGAAAGGGTCATGGGACGGGAAATTCTGGCTGCCACTGGAAAAGTAGGGTGGAATCGTAAGGGGCGGGGAATTTAGTCTTGTAGCCGATCACCTACGGACCACTCAAAAAAGAGCTTGCTGCAAGGGTTCTTGAACGTGCAGGAAGCGTGGCATTTCTTCCAACACGTGGATTTTAAATTACATCCCATCCGAAAGATACGTTGTGTATTTATTCATTCCGCACAACCACGGACTGGGTCATATTTCTATATACCGGGGTTCCCTCGGGATCAGCCCCGTTTAAGAGGGGTCATACCCCACAAGCCGGAGGTACTAGGTCCTATTTCTATACCCCGGGATTCCTTCGGGGATTACAGTTGTGGACACAGTACAATTGTTGACACAATACAAGTATGGACAAAATGATATACCTCCCCCTCTGTTCCAGAAAATACTCAAAGACGAATTATCTCCCCTTCAAAATTTCGGACAGCAACCATATAATTTCGTGTGTGTACAACAACTGTATCATTTCATGAAAATCCAAGCAGTCGTTTAGGAAAATATGCGCCGACAAGGTTCATTCCCCAATCTTTTTCCAGAAAATATTCTGAGACGAATTATCCCCCCTTTCAAAATTTTGGGGAGCAACCATATAATTTCATGCACATCTTCACGTGGTGTATAACAACTGTGTATCATTTCATCATAATCCAAGCAGTCGTTTAGGAAAATATGCGCCGACATGGTTCGTCCCGCCACTCTTTTATCCAGAAAATATTTAAAGACGAATTATCCCCCCCTTTCAAAATTTCGGAGAGCAACCATAAAACTTCAAGCACATCTTCAGGTGGTGTACTTCAACTGTGTATCATTTCATCAAAATCCAAGCAGTCGTCTAGGAGAACATGCGCTGACTAGCTTCACCACCTCCTTTTTCAAGAAAATTTTGAAAGACGAATTATCTCCCCTTCAAAATGTTGGGCAGAAACCATACTACTTCATGCACATCTTCAGATGGTGTACAGCAACTGTAACTGTTTATCAATATCAAAGCAGCCGTTTAGGAGAACTTGCGCTGACAAGGTACATGGACGGACAGGGTGATTACCTTTGTTTTCGGGGGATATAATAAGTATGTCAAGCTAGTCTGCACCTCATCCAAGATTGCCACAACCACCGAACATAGCTTAACTTTGAACCCTATAGATTGGAAAACACATTCAAAGATCTGAACAAAGCAATCTCCTTGGAAAAATGTAAGACATGATAACCTTAAAAAAATGATGACACCTCAGAACATCAAACAAGTAAGCATTAGTGGGTAGGAAAATTGAACATTGTAACATATTTATAAAAAAAATATTTTATATTTTTGTAGTTGACATTTGAAGGTGCTAAAGTTTGCAAAAATGCAAGTATCAGCAATTTCTCGAACGTAAATAACTTTTGCAAGGAGAATAGGATTAACCCAACAAATGTGGCAGACATGATATAAAATAATAAAATGCTGCCCTTGGATAGGATTGAAAAGAAGAAGCACTAAGAGAAGCCTACAGGAGGTAACAAGGCAGACAAAGAGAAATAGAAATTTTGGAGCAGATGACATTGAGATGAATGTATGTTATGACCCAAGTCCACTGAGCAATATTAGGTACAAAGAATACCTGATTGGTATGTATATTTTAAATATGACAATGTATTTACTTTGGGTCTTTAGTAGGTGAATGATATTTCATACTTTTTTACTTTTTGATAGTACTTTGCTTTTTACCTTAAACTCTTTTTCATTGCCTACTCACATTATATTAAATTTTTGTTATTAGATTTGTTCAATTACTGTAACTGATTGGTTCAAATGACATGTTTGATTAGCTCATGGCAGTATGCCATATAGCTATGACCTTTATTTTAATTGTATTGCTATAGAGACCTCCTTAATTATGTTATTATACCCGTTTCTTTAGAATTGTAAGTGTTTTGTTCATGATATTTGTTATATTGATCCTGACATGATTAATCGATCGAATTGATCATCGATCCCTTATCAAATAAATTTAGAACACTTATCGATTAGGAATTTGATCTATTATTTATATATATATGTAATATATACATATGTAATCGCTGAATATTAGATAAGTAATCGATGAATGTTTGATGATTATATTTAGTAATTGATCAATCAAATCAAATATTTCATTCAGGTAATACAAGGGGTATTATACATATATGACCAATATTTTCAATCCACTCAGATTAAGTGCTGGTATTTGTTTATATTGTGTTAAGGTGGCTCACTCATCACATTTTTGAATTTGTATCAGATTTCGGAAATCCTCTGGGTTTCTCAAGTTCAATGGCTTAAAGAATTTTGCACACAGACCCCTACTTTTTATTTCATGAATGTCTTCTATAGATTAAAATAATACACCAGACAAGTTTTTTGTAAAATTCTTGATATTATTTTCTAGCTTTCAGGCAAAAATAGTCCTAATGTTGAATTAATGAAAAATCCACAGATATCAATTTGCCGCCAAATTTTTAATGTGTTCTATCTCCGTTAAAAGCACACGGACCTATATATCTCTTTTTACCATTTCATTAAGTCTGTTAATCAATTTAAATAGGTTTGAAGAAATCCATGATATAAACAACATCAAAAGTGAGCCTCCTTAACAACTTAATAATAATTTTTTAGACTGAAGATATTGATAATAAGCAGGGAAATTTACAAAAGAATAAAAAAAAACAATATCTGATTCATCTTAGATAGGACAGGATTGCCACCAATATAATCTTACTCCTTGTCCTAAATTTTATGGTCTAGTGGCTATGTATTTTAGGTGTGTTGATCTTTGAATCGTCTGCTTTGTGCTCCCAGTGAATAGGTTGTTAAGACTATCAGATATTTGAAACAATTCTATTTACTGATAATTTTTTAATTTTTATAAACTGTTTTACAGGAAAATTTGTTCCTCGCCCCTGTCAATTTCACCCTACTTTTCCAGTGGCAGTCAGAATTTCCCGTCCCATGACCCTTTCCATACCCCCAAAGTGATTCTTTATTTACAAACTTGTTCTTGTCTTGATATAGCTGAAATATTGCTCAGTAGACGTTAAACAATATTCAATCAATCAATCAATACAGGAAAATTTGCAGTGAATGTGTTCACATTGACAGAACGTCCAAAGAAATATACGGCCATAAAGTGAATATGCAGTGAGTGAATATTTTAAGAAAGACTAGAGGATGAATTACCCCCGCGCAAGGTACAGATATAAAAGTGTATAGTAATGATGTTTGTGTCTGAAAGACACATATGCCCCCTGCAAATTAAATTTTTGCCGTGTACCCTCCGTGTCAAAATCACAAAAAATACGATTAAGTTCACCAATGCAAAATATTTTTATAAAAATGATCCAAAATTAAAATTAATACTAAAAGGCACATCTGTAATGTATGTACAAATGATTTACAAAATAAAAACTTCCAACCATAAAAACTGTAGGAGGTCTTGGCCAGACAAATTGTGTAATCTCTATTAGAAAATCGCAAAAAGGGCTATAAACAGCTTTGTATATTTTTATAAAACTTCCCCCCAAATAAAATTCAATATCAAAAGGCAAATATTCAAGATATGCACAAATGATCTGTAACATAAAAAGGTCCTACCATAATAACTGTAAACGGGGGGGGGGGGGGGGNGGGGGAACAAACTGTGTACCCTCTATTTCAAATTCATTCAAAAGGCACATCTTCAATATATGTACACATCATCAAAAGACACATCTTCAATATATGTACACATCAACTGTAAAATAAAATATTAATGCCATGAAAACTGTGGGAGATCTTGGCTGAACAAACTGTGTACCCTCTATGAGAAAATGGCAAAAAACGACTTGTTCAACAAGTATATATATATATATATTTATATATATATATTTTGTTTTGAAAAATCGACTAATATCAAAATCAATACCAAAAGGCACATCTACAATATATGTCAAAATGATCTGTAAAATAAAAATTTCCTACCATAATTACTGTAGGTGAACCAGCCTGGACTAACTGTACCCTACACGTCAAATTCATTAAAAAAACTGACTAAGTTCAACTTTGTATATTTTTCGGAAAATCGGACCAATACCAAAATCAATACCAAAAGGCACATCTACAATATATGCAAAATTGATCTGTAAAA
Organism: Modiolus philippinarum; assembly: GCA_002080025.1. Taxonomy (NCBI): domain Eukaryota; kingdom Metazoa; phylum Mollusca; class Bivalvia; order Mytilida; family Modiolidae; genus Modiolus; species Modiolus philippinarum. The sequence goes on from MJUU01066588.1 coordinate 62,166, forward strand.
TAAAAACTTCCCACCATAAAAACTTTACGAGATCTTTGCCGGTCAAACAGAGTACCCTCTATGAGAAAATCGCAAAAAAACGACTCGGTTCAACAAAATATATTTTTCGGAAAAATGGACGAATATCAAAATCAATACCAAAAGGCACATCTACTATATATGCCAAAAAAATCTGTAAAATAAAAACTTCCTACCATTAAAACTGTAGGAGAAACAGCCAGGACAAACTATGTACCCCCCTGCGGACGGACGGACGGACAAAGGGTAAAACAATATGCCCCCGACTCACGTCGCGGCATAAAAATTATGCAAGAACCAACAATAATTTCCACCGCTTTTTCTGTACTGATTGACCCTTGTCAGGTTATATACTATTCTTATGCACTTAAGCATGTAACAATTATTTTGATTGGATGGCGTCAGAATTTTGAGGGGGGAATCTACGATTTTCCGTCGAAAGCAGACGCACCAAACTTCATATCATTTAAAAATCATTTTGAATGATTTTTTTTTCGGATTAGCATTAGAATAGAGATAACCAAACTGTATTTTAGGATCTTCAGGGGTAAATCTAATATTTTACTGTTGCAAACATCCGTTTTAAGTTTTAAATTAAATTAAGTTTCAAACCTGACATATTCAAATATAGAACATATCACGTCATTTGCTATTTATGGAAATTTCAGGTTTAAACAAAATTTACACAATTTTAGGTAAATTTTGCGACTTATATAATTCATTGTTAATAAAGCAAACAAGAGGTTCTCAAGAGCCTGTATCGCTCACCTGTACCATGGCTGACATAGATTAAAGGCATTTCCAATAGGAAAAACAAAACATAAAATTTAGTAGAATACTTTTTTTTTCTAAAATTACAGTATTCTTGTTTGGTTTCCATGGCAACCGAAAGATCCACCATCCATTACAACCCATAAGAGAACACCATTCAAAAAAAATTTTGGCAGGGGTTCCGCTTATAATCAAGGTAATACAAATTGCTGAAATTAAAACATTCAGACAACAATTCAAATAAAAATTCAAACATTTGGGCAGAGATGCCCCTTAAACCAATAGGGCCAATGTTAAAATTATGTTCCCGCTGGCGGCCATCTACGATGAGGTCAGACCTGCCAGATATCTTTTTTGGATGGAACCATCTAAGGACCACTGTCGCTTAGTTTGGTTTTAATTGGACTAGTAGTTTCTGAGTAGAAGATTTTTGAATGATTTTTCCATACGGTCAAATGTTAAAACTATGTTCCCAATGGCGGCCATCTTGGATTAGGTACGGACCTGCCGGATACCTTTTTTGGAAAGGACCATCTAAGGACTGTTGTCACTACGTTTGGTTATATTTGGACTGGTAGTTGCTGAGAAGAAAATCATTGAATGTTTTCCCATAGGGTCCAATGTTAAAACTATGTTCCCCACTGGAGGCCATCTTGGATTAGGTACAGACCTGTGGGATACCTTTTTTGAAAGGGACCATCTGAGGACCATTGTGACTAAGTTTGGTTATAATTGGACTGGTAGTTTCTGAGAAGATCTTTGAATGTCTTTTCCATAGGGTCCAATGTTAAAACTATGTTCCCCGCTAGCGGCCATCTTAGATTAGGTACGGACATGCCGGATACAATTTTTAATGGGGACCACCCAGGGACCATTGTGACTAAGTTTGGTTCTAATTGGTTTCAGAGGAGATCTTTGAATGAAAAGTTTACGCCGGACAGACGACGGACAGACGGACGACAAGTGATGGCAAAAGCTCACCCTAGCATAGCCAAGTCAGCTAAAAAGTATTATTTGGTAACTTCTTGTAAAGTCATCGCTTTCCTAATAACATTACTTTTTTTTTAATTGTAATAAAAGGTTTACTTTGATGTTTTACCCTTCAAGTTTATGTTATTTATATATGACAATCTGAATCTCTACAGGGAAAAACAATAGGTAGCAGTCTAGAAGTCACTTTAAATAAAAAAAAATAACATTATAAATAAGCAAAGTAAGTCTATTACATTATGATGAAATGAAAATGTTCATGCAGGCAAAAGTGGCAATAATTTAAACAGCTTTAATTTTTTATAATATATATACTTTTTATGCCAGGTTAAAGTAAAGAATGATTTTTGTGTACAACAATTAGCTACATACAGCCTGTGGACAATTGGTGGTAACAACCTGAGAAACGCATTGCAGTGCTTAGCAAAGAGGTCGCCACTGTATGAAATGAGGTAAGAATAAATTACATATAATATGGTTATCTTTTAAGTATAATAGTTTGAGCTTTTAGTAATCTACCATGTTGTTATAGTATTTAAATTTAAAGAAAGGTCTTTAAAAAACAGTGAAATTACTGATGTCTGTGTTACAAATTATCTCCCTTTGAAATTAATAAATAAAAAGGAATTATCTCCCATTTAAAGAAATTTTTTTCCACCAATTTTAGCTATCAAGGTAGAACATTTAGAAATAAGGTACTCATGATTACAGATTATTGACTAAATGTATGAACATTATTTTCAGGAGAAAATGAATATTTATTTGCTGTGTGAAAAAATATTGCAACATTAAAGTAATAGTTTTAGCTACGACAATGATTCATTTTATTCATTTTTATCCATGGATCAAAGCAAAACAAAGTTTTCTTCTGAAAATGGTTGTTTTTCCATGTAAGAAAGCCCATAGAAGACTGGGTCACATAAAGCTGTCTTACATGGGTAAGCATCCATTTCAACGTTCGGATTTGCTTGAGATTAGTTGGACGTTACAGTTGTTAACATAATAAACTAATTGTAAAATTTGAAATGGCAGTAGAAAACTCCACAAGGAAAGGAAAATTTACTTTCCTTCAGATTGATCGTCGTAATTTTACGGAAGAAATACATTATAATGTAGGTTCTTACATTTGACCAAAATTTACGTAATATTTAGTCATATCAATCACAACAAATAGAAAAGAATCATCTCCCCCTAACTCAGGTCCTTGCTCCTCATATGCCAGCTTTTCCATAATGAGTTCAGTGTAATTGCAGTTTAATTGATTGATTGATTGTTTGAAATTGTTTAACGTCTACTCAGCAATATTTCAGCTATATCAAGACGAGAATAAGTTTGTTAATAAATAATTACTTTGGGGTATGGAAAGGGTCATGGAACGGGAAATTCTGACTGCCACTGGAAAAGTAGGGTGAAATCGTCAAGGGCGGGGAATTTAGCCTTGTAGCCGATCATCTACGGACCACCCCAAAAAGAGCTTGCTACAAGGGTTCTTTAACATGCAGGAAGCGTGGCATTTCTTCTAACACGTGGACTTGAGTTTACATCCCATCCGAAAGATTGGTTGTGTATTTATTAATCCCGCACAACCACGGAATGGGTCCTATTTCTATATCCCGGGACCCTCGGGGTCAGCCTCCGTTTAGGAGGGGTCACACCTCGCAAACCGGAGATACTAGGTCCTATTTCTATATCCCGGGGTTCCCTCGGGTCCTCTGTTAGGAAGACTCATACTCCAAGTTCAGAGGATGCTGCTGGCCTATTCATAAGCCGGGATCGCGCACGGCGGCAGTTTAATTGAAAAGAAACAATTAAAATATTTTTTCATGCCATATTGACCAATAAAATTATACTTTACTATATTTATCTGACTACATGATTAAGTAATTCTTTTATGTCTAGGAATGTCCACATTCATTTGTACTATGGGTACTATGGATTGAATGAAGAGGAAGCCGTGCAGCTTGGAACTTTTCCTAATGGTTGTCAACAATCATTAAGACCCACTTTTCATGTAAGTTAAACTCATAAATAATGAATAGGTCGTTTGTTGAAGATAATTCCATGTTTTCTTGCTACCTCATGGAACAATCTCTACTTAAACACATTGTTTACGTCAATGAGAAAGTGTTATACGGTCGGTGACTGTATATCATTTATGTTTATACAGTCAATGCAGTTTACTTACTCAAATAGAGAGGTTGCAGTATAAAATTCTATAATAGGAAGTTAAAACGCTGTAGACACCTTAAAATTGGTATAACTTTGAAATACTAAATATAATTGAAAAGAGATATCAATGAGTAAGTTCAACATGATCAAACGAATTCGATATCACTTGGTCAATACTTTGCAAAAAGTTACCACACTTCATAATAACTGCAGTACGGGTCGGATATTTTCATTTCGAACGTTCTGAAAAATAGAAATGAGTGGATGCAATACATCGCGTTCAGGTGACCATTTCAACACTTTATATGAAAAACATCTATATGAAATCCTATTTATTTTCAAATTGACCAGCATAACCTCGCTAACTAGAAATCTCAGCTTATTTCTATTTACTAAAGATTTCATATATCCTTTTGTGACTTACATATAAAGACATAAAAGACATTTTGTTTATGATATAGACTTATTCCTGACAAAGTGCATCCAAGCTTGTCTGTACAGGTTTGCTTGGTACTTGCAATGATAAAGCGTGTAAAGTATGATATAAGCGCTGTTCCATTGCTTAAACTGACTATGTAGTTATATTGATTCTGTCCCATCCATATTTAATAGGTCACCATTTAATCCATATCCTTTTATTTGCCCATCAGGGGTTACGCTTGCCATAAACTACTCATTTTTTTGCAGTCACAGACTTACCTACATCAGTGTATGTAATACTTATAATAGGTGATCAATTCATGTAATCTTTTGTTTTTCAGAACTGGAGATTCGTAATTATTGAATACCAGATGTTTTATTGACTTCTGCAATAGTGCAAAAACCGAAGATACCAAACAGGGAAATTGTTTGCAACCAACGATAAAGATTGCCATTAATCATGATGGGAAAGATATATCTGCCCTAACACGTTTAAAAGATTTGATAAAAAAGCTGAAACAATTGTACAGAAAGCAGCGATAGAAAGTGAATTAAAAATATTGAAAGAAATTGAAAAGAGCAGTGAAAGTGAACAGATAGATACAAACATTTGATGTGATTTATATGACACTGGGTTTCAATCTACATGTAGTGATGATGTAGTAGAGTCATTTGTATCAGAAAGTGATGCAGAAACCCAACGGCCTATTCAATCACAAGATTTGTTTTAAGGGGGCTAAATTTGTATGAGTGTCAATACAAAAATGAATAGGATTCAATATACAATTATTATTATTTCCAGCAAACAATAGGGATACCTATGGGGAATAATTGTGCGCCACTTTTAGCAGATTTGTTTCTTTATTCGTATGAAGCCAAGTTAATACAAGGGCTAGTTCAGAAAAAAGACAATAAGCTAGCCAAATCCTTTTATTTCAGTTTCCGTTATATAGATGATGTTCTTTCATTGAACAATCCTCAATTTAAGGATAACCTTCATCTTATATACCCAAATGAACTCGAAATTGATTGATTGATTAGTTAGAGTTTAACGTCCCATGAGCAATATTTCAGCTATATCAGGACGAAAACAAGTTAATCAGTTCCAAAAATTGTAAGTAAAAGAAGAAAGAAATAAAGGTCGAAGGCACAACCAGGGTAACGACTTTTGATTGCCACTGGAAAAGGGGAGAAATGGGTAGGCACAGGAAATTTAGCCTTCCATACGACACCCAGTGCGTCTGCTCTCTTTAGAGAAATATAGAAGAAGGGGTCTTTATACTGCATGGAGCGTGGCGTATCTCCAAACAGTTTGGCTACAATGGTTCGCGGTCAGGTTTTCCGTATTATGACCTGACTACTCCGCATAGACAGGGCATTCCCCAATCCACCAACTGGGGACGCGCACGGCAGCTCTGTAGCCGGAGCCCCTTAAAACCAATCCAGGAGCCGGGCCTCTGTTAGGAAGACTCATACTGCAAGCTCAGAGGATGCTGCGGGCCTATTCATAAGCCGGGACCGCGTACGGCGGAACTAAAAATTAAATAGACCACTGATAAACCATCATCAGCATCATACCTGGACCTATACCTCTACATTGACAACACTGGACGTCTGAAAACAAAACTTTTCGACAAGCGTGATAATTTGGACTCTCCAATAGTGAACTTCCCGTTTTTGAGCAGTAATATTCCCACTTCTCCGGCATATGGCGTGTACATTTCACAACTCATTGGCTATTGCCGTGCCAGATCCAGAGTTTGTTACCGGACTGACAAACACCGACTGTGAAAAAACCGGAATTTCACTTGCAGTGTGACGGGTGCCACCCGTGGAACAGATCATGCTTATCCTTCCAAAACACCTGATGATACTCCCGGTTTTTAGTGGGAGTTCACAATGTCAGTGCTTTAGTTTTTAGTGTTGTCTTGTTTACTACCCTGTCATCCTTTAGTTTTGTCTTCGTTGATAATGTTTGTGATACCGATTTGTCCTTGTTATTGTCAGAATACTAAATATATACATAGAAGCTATTCAAACTTTCACCTTGGTACTGTTTGAGGGTTAGTGAAGTAACACGTACGGTGAATTTTAATTGGTTTGTCTAAAGGTTAGAAAAGACATTAACCAATTGTTGCAAAGCAGATTGTGTGACGGGTGCCATGCGTGGAGCAGATCATGCCTACCCTTCCGGAGCACCTGATGATACCTCAGTTTTTATATGAGTTCATACTGCTAGTGCTTTAATTTGATGGCGTTTTTGTTTATTTGTTTTGTCTTTGTCATACTGTCTCAATTCGTGTTGCTGTGAATTGCCGTGATGTTGGATTTATGATTTTAGAATTTCCCCTTTCCTTTTCTTGCTTCGGTATTCGTTTGCCGATGTTTTATTGCCTTTGTATATATCATTATGATGTTATATCGACTCGCAGCGAAGCTTGAGGTCGATATGCGTTTCTTGGTTGATGCAAATTAATTGAAACACTTGTGTCGTCTATCATTAGTTTACTATAAAGCAGGTAATTGTTTTTGCCAGATTTTAATTTTCGCTGTGTTTGCTAGGTTTATGGAAGCGTGAAAATAAAAATCGCGTAACTGAAGTCGTTGCATTTTCATTCATTCTTGTCTTTCAGAAAATTGATGACCGCTAATATTAAATACCCCTTTTAGGGGGACCAATCGCGAAATTAGGCAACCGTGAAACTTACCCGCTTTACAGTCTTTATTATAAGTCTATAGTCCTCTGACCTATCTAAATTTTGAAAATTTCTTTTCCTACTAAAATTGTTTTTCATTTACATTTATTTTGGATTGCATGTCTGAGGGGGATAAAACAAGGAAATTGAAGCAAACAACCAATGTCTTGTGAAGTTTATTTCTAACTAACATGGCCATTAATTTATCATAAAGATTAGATTAATAAAAATTTAAATATGCTTTAGTATACATAAATAAAACTCAGAGTCCAGATTTCACATTGTATTGGTAACGAATACAACAATGGAATCTCTTAATGATGTTAATGATAACAGAAAGAATAAATTACATTTATCGTTATTTTTAGTAGCCGTGCAATATGCCCCCATGCAATCAGCGGTTTTTGATATGCCGTTTCGTGCAACCTTAAAAATATAATGGGGATATGACTATGTACTGGCCAATGGAATAGTTTGAAAATTATCTAATTACTAATATTAAAGTTTTTTTTTATCTATTGATCAAATCAATATAAACATATTATACATATTGAATAAAGGTCTTTTTTAAAACGGACTTTATCATTATCAATATAGCCCTTTGGGGCAAACGTCCTGTATTACCCTTTTATAAAGTCTGTATCAGAAACACAAATGTGTTACATTGATATCTATGATTGTTGGTTTTCTATATCAATAAATATATGATAAAAAGAGCAACATTGGTTGATTGATTAGTTAGAGGTTAATGTCCAGTGAGCAATATTTCAGCTATATCAGGACGAGAACAAGTAAATCAATTAAAAAAGAATTGCAAGTAAAAAGAAGAAAGAAATAAAGGAGGAAGGACAACCGGGGAAACGACTTTTGATTGCCACTGGAAAAGGGGAGAAATGGGTAGGGGCAGGAAATTTAGCCTTCTTTGTGACACCCAATTAGAAAGAGTCTCTATACTACATGGAGCTTGGCGTTTCTCCACACAGTCTGGCTACAATGGTTCGCGGTCAAGCTTTCCGTATTATGATCTTACTACCCTGCAAAGACCAGGCATTCCCCTATCCGCCACCTGGGGACGCGCCCGGCAGCTCTGTAGCCAGAGCCCCTGAAAACCGATTCAGGTGCCGGGTGTGTAACATTGATAACTAGATAGTATCTATTTAATTTACTTAAATCGTATGTTTTAAAAATTGATAAATGTATCAATGAAATAATTGTATTGCATTGAATGTTTGTATTTTAAAAAATTGGCCAGCTGTCAATAAGGGAATATCGCCCTTTTTCGGACAGTCGTTATATTTCGGACGCCTATTAATATATCCGCCGTAATAAAGTAAACTTTCTTTAAAAACCTTGTTTGTTTCTTTTTAATCATGTACAAGTTATCGATCTTTTGTTTTAAATATATTCTGCCAGATGTCGCTGCACGAAATAACTTTTTACCGCGGGATTTGAATGACCCCTTTCTGTATCATTTCCATTGGATGACCTCAAAAATGCCACGAGAGTGAATAACAGGTAAGTAACTTTAAATATATAGCGAACAGGCTTGGGGCGAATTACATTGCAATGTAATGCATTATATTACAATTACTTCTGAAAATTTAGCATTATATTACAATTACAATTACTTCAATTTTTGAAACTAATGCATTATATTACAATTACTTTACAAAAGTAATGCATTAAATTACACATTACATTTTTCTAATTTTATCAAAAAAAGAAACGGTTAATCATGCATTTGCAATTTATTTACGATGAATACTGTGAAGATGTTTATGTAGCAGGAAAGAGATCAAATTCAATCAACTTTTTAAAACTATCAATTTCTCTTGAAAATGATGCAGATTCATTAAAAAATTATAAGTGAATAGATCCATCCTCCTAGTTGAAATTTCTGTACTTGTATATTTTGTTGCATTTATTTGTAATTTATATACTGTATTATCTCTTCTACTATGTATATGTAGTCTATATTTTTCCCCCTTTTCACAATTTTTCTCAGACAATTTTGAAATTTACAATTTAATATTAAGCCTTAATGCTTGGAGGAAATAAATGTGGGGTTATTTTACCTTCACTGTGTTAAAATCATGTGTTCTTTTCAAAATTAATAGAATGAACTTTATATGTAGTTTTTGAGAAAACAGTTCAGTTCAGTTGCCTATACATATATATTCATGGATGGTTTCTTATAACTGACACTTTAATTAACACCAATTAAAGCCATAAATCCATTTGTCAAAGGAAGGGAATTGATTGAAATGTAAACTTAAGAGTTTTACATATGACAATCACTGATCTTTGAACTAATTTAATTTGATCATTAGAAGCTTGTGTTTGTCTTGTAAAATAAGGATTGCAAATTTTCAAAAATAGAATTGAAATTAAATGTTTTTCATCATAAAATTTCTGAATGAAAAGAAAATATTTTGTTTTATACTTTTAGATAGTTGCAAAGCTGGCAGATATAAGAGAAAACAATATTCAAAATTTACATGGAGTTCCAATACATTTCACTGAAATAAATTTTTATAGATGAAAAGCTTACCCAAAGTTTCAAATAAGAAAAAAAAGTAATGCTATGTAATGCCATGTAATGCTTAAATTACAGGCATTTTTGAAATGTAATGCATTATATTACAACTACATGTAATGCTAAAAATGGAGCATTACACACTACATGCATTACTTTGTAATTATGTAAAGCATTACAGGGCATTACAATTACAAATTAGCATTACCCCATGCCTGATAGCGAAATCGATTTCTATATTTTGCGAAACGAATGCATTTATTAAATTATCATATATGTATTGAAAAAAACGAAGCACTTTCGTTGAGGAATAGCATTTTTAGCGACAAAAAGTATGTTTTCTACATGTCTGAAATTAACCGACACAACTAAAACTTTCGGTTAATTTCGGACAGGCATTTACCAACGGTGTTTATATGATATTTTCCTTATATTAGAAGGGCATATACGAAAAAATAGCACTTGATCTAATTCTGTATTTAAATAAAGTTGTTAGAACAATTTCAAGTGTTGCAATGTATAAGATTCACCTGATCTGTTTTGTTTTTTCTTGGCTAATGTGTACCTGTACAATGATTATGTGTCATATATGTATACCATATTTATTATGAATCAACCGTAAAAGACAGAACGATCATTTAATGACTGACACTGCACTGACCCCCTTTCCCCCTCCCCCCACACACACAAAAGTAAGCAACAAAATCTACATTTTAAACAGGAGGTATTGGTAGGAAAAATGAAAGGATATGGAGTGAATGTACATGTGACAAAAACGCACACGATACATAGAAAACTCCAGTTTATCAATGACGGGGCTTTTATTCCTGTCTACATCTTGATGTCGCCTGAGGGTCTTCAACTAGAGGTGAACAATATTCACCCCTCAAACGAGATCAAGAAGGCCCCTAGCGTGCACTTGAGCGGTATTCTTGACAAAAATTATATCAAGGTCACTCCCTTGCTCCCCACCCACCATGGAATGCCAACTGGTAGTTTGAATTTGCATGATTTTTATACCACAGACATTTCGTATTATGAATTTCCTGCGCCGCTTTCTGTACTACTGAGGACCAGACATAAATTGCCGAAATGGCCATATTCTGTCAATTCAATTTGACGTCATATCCATTATTGTCTTATTTGCGTCCCGATTTGCGTCTATTGCATCTCCTCGCATTTAACACAAATGTGTAGGTCCTTGAAAACGGGGTGAAAAAGAGATCTTTACTTTAAAAGCATTGGAGTTTTGTATAGTTAAATTCATTTAACTTGTATTTTGGTACCCAAAACTTGTATTATTTTTTTTAATTTTCAGCTTAACATGGGATGGAAGTCAAATAACATTTATGCCAGGCATGATCAGGAGCTTATTCAAAAAGCAGTACAATCAGTGAAAAACAAAGAAATGTCGATCAGAAAAGCCTCAATTTACTATGGCATAGCTAAATCAACCCTAGCAGATTACGTATCCGGAAAATCAACCGAAGGGGTCAAAGCAGGACGGGCACCAATTATTCCAATAGAGGTTGAAGACAAAATGTCCCAAAAAATAATAGAAGCTGCAGAAGAGGGTTTTGGGATAGGTCGTAGAAACTTGCTCCAAAAGGCTGCTCAGATCAGTAAAAAAGTAAACTCAAAATACAATTTCAAAAATGGTCCACCGGGAAAAGACTGGTATAATGGATTTAGAAGAAAGCATCCCGAACTTTCTGTAAGAAAGCCCGAGAGCCTTGCTACATCAAGATCACGTTTGATGAATAAACCGGTTGTGGATCACTATTCGAGGATCTTGGGAAAACTATTAGGGAAATTAGAACTTTTAGAAAAAACCCGCACAAATCTGGAACATGGATGAAAAAAATTCAGATTAGAACACAAACCAGGGAATGTTCTTGCTTGGAAGGGTACACGAGGGTACCTGGCAGAACTAGCAACTCACGGGAGAGCATTACAGTTGTTGCGACAGTAAATGGTGCAGGCAGAATGCTGCCCCCATCGGTCATAGTAAAGGGGAAAACTCTAAAGTCCCTCTAAGTATGGAACACATCTGAGGGTTCAGAGGGATCATTTTGGACGTACCAAGAGAAAGCTTTGATGGAAAATTTTTTGAGGGTGCAATGGTTCCAGCATTGTTTTTTACCAAATATTGGGCTACAAAGACCGCAGTTACTACTGCTAGATAGCCACTCATCGCACGAAGTAACGGAAATGTTGGAGATGGCAAAATGTCAAGACATACATGTTATGGCATTTCCTCCACACTGTACTCATTGGCTTCAACCCCTAGACAGGTCTGTGTTCGGCCCATTATCAACAGCATATAACCGGCATTGCACAGAATTTATGGCAAAAAATCCCAACAACTCAATGTTGAAGTGGACATGGGCTGGTTTATGTAAATCTGCGTGGCAAGATGCTCTTACAACAACAAATAACAAGGTATGGGGATATACCCTTTTAATCCATATGCTACAGACAATTCTGCCTTCTTGCCCTGTGCTCCGTTTGAAAAAGCTGACGAAACTGGTGATTTAGCTGTAAGCGTATCCACGAATGAAAATAAGGAAAATCACGAAAATATTGAAAACAATGATCCATTATTGTCAGCACCAAATGCTGGTGACACAACTGTCACAGGTACCGGTAAAACCCAATTGAAGGAAGTCGACACTAATGAAATGGAGCATGTGAATTTGAGCTTTGATGTAAACACAGGCCTTCAACTGGGTGACATTCTCCCAGAGAATTTTGACTTGGTTCAAATTTCATCCCAGTTTATGCCGTTCAAATCATTTACTTGGTCTCCCGGTGTTGTTGCTACTGCCGTAGCCTCAGATTCGTCAAAAACAAACGCAAATCATCTCTTTGGCAAGGCAAAATCCGTTTTTACACCACCCTGCAGGAAAGCAACATCAAGTACAAGATCTGTAAGTTATCCAATTGGCATGGAAACAACACACACAATACGCAATTCATTGGAAACTGACCAAGAACTAGACATCAGTGAGATGGTATCCATCTCTGTGGGCCCCGCTCCAAATGTGACCTAGAGGTCAATGGTCAAGGGTCATCAAATATTGTACGTGACATGTCACCTTGAAGCAATCTTTGAAAAATCACGAATGTGACCCTGAGGTCCAAGGTTAAGGTCAAAGGTCACCAACCAAGGTACGCCACACGTCGTCTTGAGGTGATCTATCTACATGCCAAATATCAAAAGCCTATCTCAAAAGAGAAAAGGTTATAGCCCGGACATGACTTTGTCATTGAAAAATCATGAATGTGCCCCTGAGGTCATAGGTCAAAGTCAAAGGTCACCAACCAAGGTACGCGACACGTCATCTTGAGGTGATCTATCTACATGCCAAATATCAAAAGCCTATCTCAAAAGAGAAAAAAGTTATAGCCCGGACACGACTTTGTCATTGAAAAAGCATGAATGTGACCCTGAGGTCAAAGGTCAAAGTAAAAGCCTATCTCAAAAGAGAAAAAGGTTATAGCCCGGACAAGACTTTGTCACTGAAAAAGCATGAATGTGACCCTGAGGTCAAAGGTCAAGGTCAAAGGTCACCAACTAAGATACCCGACACGTCGTCTTGAGGTGATCTTTGTACATGCCAAATATCAAAAGCCTATCTCAAAAGAGAAAAAAGTTATAGCTCGGACACGATTGTTTCGGTCGGACGGACGGACTCATTACTATAGGGCGTCCGCCACAAAGTAGCGGGGCCCTAATTAACCGAAACCGTGTCGCTTCATCAGTATACTCCATCAGTAGATTGGAATAGAGAAATCAACGACATGTTCCAACTTCCCACAGTTAACCGTGAAAAGAAACCAAAGGCCAGAAAGGATCTCACTGCCTATCGTATCCTAACAAGCGAAGAAATTATCAATGAAAAAAGAAAAGCAGACGAATTGAAAGAACGCAACAAGGAAGAAAAGTTGTCTCGTCAGAAGAAAAGAGAGGAAAACCAACTAAAGAAATTCAGTTCGATGTTGAAAAAGGCTCAATCATCTCTGTTATAATTTTTCTTGGGTATATTGTTGAAGTAACTTCGCATATTTTATATGTGTATCGACCTTAGACAAAATTGAGTCGTATTTGCATGGGCATGAATTGGAAACTGAACATGATTCATCAAGATTTGCAGAGACTGTTAACTATGAAATTATTCTGAAAAAATAAACCCCCCAAAAAATTGCACAAAAAAAATTAAAAATTGAAGACTTGTTATTTTAGATGTGTACATGTATATGCGACAAACTGCAAGATTGTAAAGACCTCCAACGAAACTACGTTTTCATTAATGTTTTTCATTATGAAGTCACACAGCAGGTGGCGGTCTTCAACAATAAGTAAGCCCCCCCCCCCTTTTTTTTCTGATATGTATGTCGTTAAGATTTTTCATTTGGATTTGATTCTTTCACGATGTACAAGGGAAATTGGAACATGTTCTTTGATTTCAGTTTGTATTGAAGTCTAATAGTTTTCTATCCAATGAGAAATCATTGAAAGGCAATCGAAAGGTTTTATTTTTTGTTGGCATGATCAATACCTACAAAGTTCTAATGCATTCATGTAGAGCTTAGCACGAGTTGTTTAATTTTCAATTTCTACTATTGTTTGTCTGGTCACAATATCATTAGTTGGAGTCATTTACTTGGAGTCCTGATGCATAGCTGTTTCCTTAGCTGAATTTTGGCTTTTCTATTCAGATCCTTTTGGTAATCTATTCTTAATCAGCTTTAACATGTTTTTCGGTTAATGAACTTCCAAATGTTATGGTTTGGTCTGCACTGATGAGACATAAATTGTCGAAAATCGCATATACAGAAAATGAATTTACAGTAACTTCGGTATTTTGTTATTTAACACAGATTCAAAATTGTATTGTATGGAGTATATGTACTTTAGTCAACATTCCAACTGATAAATAGAGAAAATAAGGTAATGTAGAACTTTTTAAACCATGGCTGTCGTCTTGAAGTGACCATGAGGCTTTAACAATGAACAATCGCTCATGCCTCTTACTGTTAAAAACGATCTCTGACAGAAAGTTAGAATCGCAATAATAATTGTAAATCTATTCAAATGCAGAGCAGAAATAATTGTTAGACCGTCTATTTACATGTTAATATTGGCGTGAAGTACTAATTGACTAAACAAAATGCCTTAAGTTTGATAAACCTAATGAACAAATAAAGGGATTTGGAGTAAATATATACATGGGACAAAATCCCTACAAATACATGTTAAGGTTTAGCAAATGGATTGACTGGTTATTGTATAACTTCTACTCAGCAATATTTCAGCTATATCTAGACGAGAACTGTTAATAAATAATCACTTTGGGGTATGGAAAGGGCCATGGGACGGGAAATTCTGACTGCCACTGGAAAAGTAGGGTGAAATCGAAAAGGCCGGGAATTTAGCTTTATAGCCGATCAACTACGGACCACTCAAAAAGAGATTGCTACAAGGGATCTTTAACGTGCAAGAAGCGTGGCATTTCTTCCAACATGTGTACCTGAGTTTACATCCCATCCGAAAGATGGGTTGTGTATTTATTAATCCCGCACAACCACGGAATGGGTCCTATTTCTATATCCCGGGGTTCCCTCGGGGTCAGCCCCGTTTAGGAGGGGTCATACACCGCAAGCCGGAGATACTAGGTCCTATTTCTATATCCCGGGGTTCCCTCGGGGGTCCTCTGTTAGGAAGACTCGTACTCCAAGCTCAGAGGATGCTGCGGGCCTATTCATAAGCCGGGACCGCGCACGGCGGTAGCATATGGAACAACGCTTTCATAATATGCCAATATCTTTATTTCATTTGATTTCTTGATGAACGACTACGTATTGCGTAAATATGTAAATGACTGAGAAATACCGAAGCGAAATGAATAAAAAGTAAAATTACCCCAAAGCATGACGATTTAGAGATTTCGCATATCTGTACAACTTATACACACAAGGACGTATAACTGCATGGATTGCAACAAAAATTATACACACATACATACACAAAAATTAGGATCAAATAGAAAAATATAGACATATGCGTACATGCAAAGGGATCTTAGCTACCTTTGCAAATTATTTGGGCCTTTATTGTTGTGTGTCCGAAATTAGCCGACATTGTCAGAATTTGCCCGACAGTAATCATTTCATATACCACATGAAACACAGTGATTATTCATTCGGAAATCTCTAGGCATACCTAGAATCAATGGAAAAGTCCGTGGCTGCCAAAATATATATGGTATCCCCTAAAAGTTGAACCAGTGTATGATTCTATGTTGCGTAGAAAAACCAACCCTGTTCGAAATATGACGACATTCCCCTAAGTATTGAAATATGAATTGTGTTGACTCTTCCGTTTTAATTTCTCCATATGGAAAATATATGCAATAGGTGAATATTCTTATTCAAATGATGATGTATCCTACTGCATGTATATCACACTAACTGTATGTCAAAAACCAAGAAAGGTATGGCCTCATGACCATAAAATGCCGATTTAGTGTTGAATTTTCATAGCTGTTGTAATGGATCGAAGTTTTACCATGGGATTTTCAAATATCAATATCAAATTTTCTATATAATACTACAAAAAATGAATAAAGGACCACATAAGATGCTTGGTATTAAAAGCTAGTGACGTCAGAATTTGTGTATACATGAGTCACACTGGTATGATCCATGTATACATGGGTAACACTGATGTGATTCATGTATACATGAGTAACACTGGTGTGATCCATGTATACATGAGTAACACTTGTGTGATCCATGTATACATGAGTCACAGTGGTGTGATCCATGTATACATGAGTCACACTGGTGCGATCCATGTATACATGAGTCACAGTGGTGTGATCAATGTATACATGAGTCACAGTGGTGTGATCCTTGTATACATGAGTAGCACTGGTGTGATCCATGTATACACGAGTCAAACTAGTGTGATCCATGTATACATGAGTCTACACTGGTACCAAGTCCGGCTATCCAGGGTTCCTATCGTTATTTATGTTTGTCTCTTGTTTTCATTATTGTTTTTAGTGAAGTTCGCTGGTAAATTGTGGCATGTGATGTAGTTCTCGGCCATTGTAGGTGTTTGCTGTTGTCATGGTTTTTGTAATGATTGATTGATTGATTAGTTAGAGTTTAACGTCCAATGAGCAATATTTCAGCTATATCAGGACGAGAACAAGTTAATCAATTCAAAACAAATTGTGAGTAAAAGAAGAAAGAAATAAAGGTGGAAGGGACAACCGGGGCAACGACTTTTGATTGCCACTGGAAAAGGGGAGAAATGGGTAGGGGCAGGAAATTTAGCCTTCTATACGACACCCAGTGCGTCTGCTCTCTTTAGAGAAATATAGAAGGGGTCTTTATACTGCATGGAGCGTGGCGTTTCTCCACACAGTTTGGCTACAATGGTTCGCGGTCAGGCTTTCCGTATTATGACCTGACTACCCCGCATAGACAGGGCATTCCCCTATCCACCACCTGGGGACGCGCCCGGCAGCTCTGTAGCCGAAGCCCCTGAAAACCGATTCAGGTGCCGGGTTTTTGTAATGCATGAGTCACACTGGTGTGGTCCATATATACATGAGTTACAGTGGTGTTATCCATGTTTACATGAGTCACAGTGGTGTGATCTATGTATACATGAGTAACACTGGTGTGATCCATGTATACATGTGTAACACTGAAGTGATGCATGTGTACATGAATAACACTGGGTAACACTGGTGAAGTGTGATCCATGTATACATGGGTACCAATAGCATGATCCATGTATACATGAGTAACACTGGTGTGATTCATGCATAAATTTTTAAAATTGGTGTGATCATTGCATGCATGAGGCACAGTATGTGTACACTGTACATAAGCAATCCATAGAGAGATCAGATATGTTGTGTTGTTACCTATTTACTGCTCCTAATTTACNAAATCAAGGCAGATCACATTATATATTATTAGGAAGCTGGAAATGTGTAGCATTTAAGTTACATCGAAAACTCATATATACATCTTTTTCTATAATATCTGATACACTCCAATTTTTAATAATAACTTGTTCGGTGCACCTGATATCACCTATGGTTATTTATTGGGTCCGTGTTGTTCATTTTTGTATATGTGCGTGTCTTCAATTTTCTTTTCTGTGCCGTGCTCGTGTTGTGTCTTTGCGTCTTTGTTTCTTTCGATGTTGCCCTTGTCCTTGGATTATTCGTTTTAGACTTACAGGTCAGTTCACACTTACTTTGTATTTAAAGACAAATCACACTATTGTTTATGCGCATACTGCATGCGCAATCATTTTTGTCGTCGTCTGTTTGTGACGTCGTTTTTTCCGGGAAGTTTTAAGATTCACTTCGAAAACCAGCGTCTCGGTTGAAAGGCCGCTTAAGGAAAAAACAGAAAAAGAAACATAAGATTGATTGATTGATTGATGTTTTACGCCAACTTCAGCAATATTTCAGCTATATTGTGGCGAGAACTGTTAAGTTAGTAGAAAAATTATAATACATATAAAAGATCAATATAAAACCATTGATTGATTGAATATTGTTTAACGTCTACTCAGCAATATTTCAGCTATATCAAGACGAGAATAAGTTTGTTGATAAATAATCACTTTGGGGTATGGAAATGGCCATGGGACGGGAAATTCTGACTGCCACTGGAAAAGTAGGGTGAAATCGTCAAGGGCGGGGAATTTAGCCTTGTAGCCGATCACCTACGGACCACCCCAAAAAGAGCTTGCTACAAGGGTTCTTTAACGTGCAGGAAGCGTGGCATTTCTTCCAACACGTGGACCTGAGTTTACATCCCATCCGAAAGATGGGTTGTGTATTTATAAATTCCGCACAACCACGGAATGGGTCCTATTTCTATATCCCGGGACCCTCGGGGTCAGCCTCCGTTTAGGAGGGGTCACACCCCGCAAGCCGGAGATACTGGGTCCTATTTCTATATCCCGGGGTTCCCTCGGGGTCCTCTGTTAGGATGGCTCATACTCCAAGCTCAGAGGATGCTGCGGGCCTATTCTTCAGCCGGGACCGCGCACGGCGGAGAAACATAAGAGAATAATGAAATTAACATTAAATTCGATAAAACAGGAGATAACTTGAAACTTAAAATAGAAATCCGAATCCTTTTCCCGAACTGTAAAAATCTGACATCCCGTACCAAAATTCCTGCTAAATACAATTGCTTATTCCGAAGTTCTGGAAAAGATCATACCTCCCTTAGTATTGTTGATAAATTTTCTTTGTGATATTGTGGGTCAGACAACATATTACACTGTGTATTTTGCCTTTTTATAAATTGAAACATTAAAACATTGATAACATTGTCAATGCAACAAAATGTCATTGTAACAAAACGTCTCTTCATTCATTGATGCATTTCTTGTAGACTGGGCATATTTTTCGTTCTTGTTTCAATTCAAGAATTTTACATAATTGTCTAACGATGGGCATATTATCATTTTAGTATACCGATGTCTGTCTGTTTTGCATGCCTTACTTGTCAATCTTATGGTCAGCTTGCTTCAAACTGTATATGGCTATTAGGTATGATGTATCAAAAACAATTTTAAGGCCGTTTTCAAATATCGCACTCTTATTTGAAAGCACTACAGACATGATATGATGGTCTTAGGCACGGACAATTTGATTTTTTTTTTGTATTTCTTAGAGAAAAACATCAGGTCCCGATTTTTGCCCCCCCCCCAAAAAATTCTCTGACCTGCATCTTGGTTGCAAGAAAAATAATCTGGTTTTGTCTAAAAATCATCTGGTTTTGTCTGGTTTGAGTAAAAAAAAACCCGACTCAACAAATTTCCTAGCATAGTATATCATCTAATGGACCGTGGCTTACGGTCCTTTTAAATAAAATTTGGGGTTTTCAGTCAATGTTAAGGCAATTTCTGCCATTCTCCAATTTGAGGACGCTTACCCTAATCACTCAAAACTATGCAAGGTTATTGGATATGATGCAATGTAAATGCAAATATGGCATTTGCATATTTGCATTTACATTGCTTGTTGTGTTAATAATTGAATAATTCAAAGTTTCATTTGAGTATAAAAGTAAAGAAAAATAAAAAATTAAAATAAAAACCCCTTACGAACTTCTCGCAGTAAGATAGTAAGTGATTTGAAAGTACCTCGTCGAGGCTAAAAAAAAACCATGAAATGATAGCCAAGATTTCAAGATTTATTAAATGGACAGTCAGACATATGATATATGTCACTAATAATATATAAATGACAAAGTACATATATGAAACAAAAAATATGGTAACAAACAACAGCAGAGTATCATTATATACTACTAGAACAGTAAAGCCAGAGACTTTCATTGTTTTGAAAATGTATTATGACGTAACGTCATTCAATTTGCAAAAGAAAAAGATAAGTTCAACTATCAAAAACAACGTCTACGGAAGGTACAAAACTAAGATTATCTTTCTTATTCATTCGATGACCACTACTTTTTAAAGTGTCGACATTTAAAATAAATAAAAATCTGTATATATGCAATTTTAAAAGAAAATCGCTGGGTCAGAAGTAATTAAAATATCCGATTTTATAACTACTAAGTTTGTTTGTGTTTTGACGGGAAGGCATTTAAGACGCACTTTTAGTCGAACAGCGATATGTATATGGCATAGAAATACTTTTAAAGAAGACGGAATGCCAATCTAACGGTATACAATTTATTGAATTCGTGAAAATAATAATAAAACAGCGGTTGTCAACAGAAACTACGGAATTCTTTAAAAAATCTCGAATTCACCTATTTTGTGACTGTTATATCTCGATTATCATTGTCCATTGCTTATAATAATAATAATAATAATAATAAATATTTATTACAATAAAAGGACCCTTATGGGTACCATGTATACAAAGATTACAATGTAAGACAGTACGATTTCAATACAAACAAATGTATGAAACAATATTAATAGATAGATAGCAAGCAGTCAAAGGGAAGTAATTACAGAAATAACTTTTTGATTAACCCCCTTTGCCCATAGTATAATATTAGTATCAATATAGAATATCCTTGAGGCAAAAACAAGAATGTAACTGCTTGCTAATCTATGTGTACACCACAATGCCAAGATTATTATTTTTAAAGAATAAAAGGTGTGAAGACATTATATTTTATACAACATATGATAGGTCACTTTATAATATATCTATAATATAAAGGCTGATCCTGGCTTGTTGTAGTAAGCAATATAATTTTAATACTTTTCAAATCAATCAAAAATTGTTTGAGTCGGCTCTCAACTTGAAGGCCTGAATGAGAAAACTACCCAATTTTTCAAGGACTGATAAGTCTTCAGTGGTCATAAGCCATAGAAATTTTGACAAATCATCTAAATTATTAAAGTTCTGAAAATGGCCATTGACAATTTCAAAATAAAGGGCTACGCCGAGCGCAGGATGATACGACCGCAGCATGTCGTCCACTGAAATTTGAAAAAGTGTAATTTAAAGTGAGTATGGACATAGGAAAGAGCTTGACACAATAATCAGATGGACGCAATAAGGAGATTGACCAAGTAATTAGCTGGACATAAACTAGGGAAAATAAAAATTAGCCCTTAAGACTCCTTATGATTCCTCTTTGACCCTCTATAGCTCAGAAACGGTAAGAGCTACGCCCAATCCATTGACATGATGCTGAAAGCTTATATCAAGAGGAATCAAAAGAAAAAAATCCCATCGAAATGCGATGAAAAATAAAAATTTAAGGTAAACTGTAAATTAACGATTTTGGCCCCCTTCGGCCCCTCATAGCTCGGGAACGGCAAGAGCTACGTCAAATCCGTTGAAATACGACTGAAAGCTTCCATCAAGTAGAATCCAAAGAAAAAAAATCCCATCGAAATCCGACGAAAAATAAATTTTTTAGGTTATCTATAAATTTAAGATTTTGGCCCCCTTCGGCCCCTCATAGCTCGTAAACGGTAAGAGCTACGCCAAATCCGCTGACATATAACTGAAAGTTTACATAAAGAGGAATCAAAGAATAAAATTCCATCGAAATTCGATGAAAAATAAAAATTTTACGTTATCTGTAACTTTACAATTTTGGCCCCTTTCAGCCCCTCATAGCTCCGAAACGGTAACAGCTACGCCAAATCTGTTGACATACTACTGAAAGCTTACATCAAGAGGAATCCAAAGAAAAAAATCCCATCGACATCCGACGAAAAATAAAAATTTAAGGTTATAGGTTATCTGTAAATTTACAATTTTGGCCCCTTCAGCCCCTCATAGCTCGGAAACGGTAAGAGCTACGCCAAATCCGTTGACACAGGACTGAAAGCTTACATCAAGAGGAATCCAAAGAAAAAAAAACCCTCGAAATCCGATGAAAAATAAATTTTTTTGGTTATCTGTAAATTTACGATTTTGGCCCCCTTCGGCCCCCATAGCTGGGTATGGAAACAAGTTAAAAAAAATCGAAGAGTAGAGCGCTAAGATAATTTTTCAGTAGGAATCCTTTTGAAAAAATTTGCATCAAAATCGGACTAAAAATAAAAAAATGAAATTTTGGAAATTCGCCCCTTTTGGGTCGTATTTATCTCGTGAACGGTACATGCCACGTGAAATCCGTTGGCATACTCCAGATTGGAAATTTTCTAAGGAGTTTACTGAAAGAAACCCCATCAAAATACGATAAATAATAAAGATTCTACAGTCAAATATGTGAAAACAACCAATTTAACCCCTTTTGGCCCCTTTTTCTAAAACGGGCGGGGCCAGGAACATTAAATTATAGCCCGGACTAAAGCATGTGCCAAGAAACATCATACTAAAATTTGAAAATGATCTGTTCACTGGAACCAAAGTTATGCTGTCCACAGCCACAAAAATACTCAATTTTACCCCTTTTTGGCCCCTTTTTCTGAAACGGGTGGGGCCATAAACCCGAAATTAAAACCCGGGATAGCCATTATGCCAAGAAACCACATATTGAAATTTGAAGGTGATCCGTCCACTAGAAACAAAGTTATGCTTGCCACAGACGCCGACGCCGACGACTGCGCCAAAACATAATACGACCGCAAAATTTTTGCGGTCGTATAAAAATCATCACGCAAGTTTTTATAAATAGGGCATTTTGTTAAAAAGTGACACTCATTTTCAATATCATGTATACATAACCTACAAACTCGTAATGATCTATCTATCGGTTTGGGTTTGTGTCTCTGTCTCAATTCGTAAATGGTGAGAACTTATGCGAAACTTGCATATAAACTGTCTGATTTCAAAATTATTTATCTCCAGATATTTTTCTCTTTGGAAAACAGTTTTGAAAGAGAAATAAGTATCTAATTTACCATTTACATTATCTCTTTCATGCAACCATGACTTAAAGAAAAGTGCTTTAAGTTTATCAAACACATATTATTTAACTTTATGAATAGAGTTTTCACCAAAATAAGATTCCTTTAAGCCCAATTTATCTAATAAAAAATAAACAAATGAATACCAAGTCTGAGTATTGCTTTCATGCAAATTCTTAGAATTTAAAAAGGCTTCTTGTAGTAATTTTGAGTTCCAGTGATATAATCTGTGTAGGTAACATAACATTGAAGAGACAATACTAAAATATAAAGGAAATCAACCCAACTCCGAGATAACTGCAATGTTAGAACTCTTACTATTCACACCTAAAATGTATTTACAAAGCTTAAGATTAATCCTATCAGCAATTTTATTTTTCAGAATTTTTTTCTAATATATTTATTTTATCTTTCTTGCAGGCTGAAGAATTAGTATTGAATATTCCCCAAAATTCTGATCCATACATTACAATGGGTTTGATAGTATGGTCAAATAAATGAATATTTGTTTTTATACTTGCGCCAGTACCTGATAGACATCTACCAAGATTATAAGAAGCTTTTAATGATTTATTATATAATTCTTCCTTGGCATGAGTAAATATACCACTTGCTTGAAAAATTAACCCTAAATATTTATATTTTGACACATTTTCAACTTGTTCCTCCTTATAAAGGAACGGTTCTTTTAATAGGCCCGCAGCATCCTCTGAGCTTGGAGTATGAGTCATCCTAACAGAGGACCCCGAGGGAACCCCGGGATATAGAAATAGGACCTAGTATCTCCGGCTTGCGGGGTGTGACCCCTCCTAAACGGAGGCTGACCCCGAGGGTCCCGGGATATAGGAATAGGACCCATTCCGTGGTTGTGTAGGATTAATAAATACACAACCCATCTTTCGGATGGGATGTAAACTCAGGTCCACGTGTTGGAAGAAACGCCACGCTTCCTGCACGTTAAAGAACCCTTGTAGCAAGCTCTTTTTGGGGTGGTCCGTAGGTGATCGGCTACAAGGCTAAATTCCCCGCCCTTGACGATTTCACCCTACTTTTCCAGTGGCAGTCAGAATTTCCCGTCCCATGGCCCTTTCCATACCCAAAAGTGATTATTTATTAACAAACTTGTTTTCGTCTTGATATAGCTGAAATATTGCTGAGTAGACGTTAAACAATATTCAATCAATCAATTTAACAGGCGTCCGGCTTTATTAAAAATCACAATTTTTGATTTTTTAATGTTGACTTTTAAACACCATGTATCACAATATACATCTAATGCATCTTAGCGCATTTGAAGGCCCTTAGCTGACGTAGAGAATATATTGGCATCATCAGCATACATCAAACAGTCAATTCGACTTGTATTAATTGTTACACTATCTGGGCAGGCTTCAAAACAGTTTGGTAGGTCATTTATATATATATATTAAAAATTGACGGGCTTATAACATCACCCTGTCTTACTCCAGGAGTTAAAACAATGACCAAGATCACCATCAACTTTAATTTTCAAATTACTACAGGTGTACATGTGTCTAATAAGCTGATAGAAGTTGCCTCCAATATGAGCCTTTCGCAATTTAATAAGGATGCCTGGATGTATAACAGTGTCGAATGCTTTTTTGAAATCAATAAAAGCGGCATATAATTTATTCCCCTTAACATGGGTGTCCAGGCTGCACAATTTATTGAATTTTCTGGAGTCTTTGTTGTTCCCTCAACTTCTCCCTTTAATTTGTTTACGAGATTCCAATATTCTTTTGGGTTATTTGTCAATAAATTATCAAGTTGTTTTAAAATATTTGATTTATATTCTTTCTTTTTAAATTTTCGTAATCCTTTATATTCTCTATAGTCTTTATAATAATGATTTCTTATATAAGAATTAAATGGGTTTTCGGACATTTTCCTCGCTTTTAAATTCAACTCTTTCTTTTTCACATAGAGATCTTGGTCATACAATTTTAATCTAAGAGATATTTTTGCAGCCTTTATTAAATTGATTGATTGATTGAATATTGTTTAACGTCTACTCAGCAATATTTCAGCTATATCAAGACGAGAACAAGTTTGTTGATAAATAATCACTTTGGGGTATGGAAATGGCCATGGGACGGGAAATTCTGACTGCCACTGGAAAAGCAGGGTGAAATCGTCAAGGGCGGGGAATTTAGCAATGTAGCCGATCACCTACGGACCACCCCAAAAAGAGCTTACTACAAGGGTTCTTTAACGTGCAGGAAGCGTGGCATTTCTTCCAACACGTGGACCTGAGTTTACATCCCATCCGAAAGATGGGTTGTGGATTTATTAATCCCGCACAACCACGGAATGGGTCCAATTTCTATATCCCGGGACCCACGGGGTCAGCCTCCGTTTAGGAGGGGTCACACCCCGCAAGCCGGAGATACTGGGTCCTATTTCTATATCCCGGGGTTCCCTCGGGGTCCTCTGTTAGGATGGCTCATACTCCAAGCTCAGAGGATGCTGCGGGCCTATTCTTCAGCCGGGACCGCGCACGGCGGGCCTTTATTAAAAGTGGCAGCATTATTTATACTACAATTATCAAACTTTTCATTTAGGAAAATATTTATAGTATTTTTACAAGTGGGATGACATAGAGCATCTTGGAATAATTTACCTTGAAATTTAGTACTTTTTTCATTGTAATCTCTGTACATTGGATTAACATAAAATATACTTTGCAATGATAATCGGATAAACATGGAATAGACTCTACTAAATGACCAATCAGCTGCTGGCTTAGCCAAAAATAGTACTTATATAAACAAAGCCATGCTACTTTCGCTTTGGATATAACTGTCAATATTGACAATATCCGAGTTCTTAAACGCTCTTGTGATCATGAAACACTTCCAGATTGACATGCATTTTGAATCGGCCAGCCTCATTGCATGGGAAAAATACTGAAGCCTCATCAATGATGACACGTAAGCCCAAGGATATGAAAGGGAAAATTGGTCATTTGCATACCCCAGTTAAAAAACAACGGCAGTAGAATACCGAAGGAACAAAGGGGTGATATTCACAAAAATCGAAGTCCAAAGACAGGGCAAAAACGAGAACACAGAAAACAATGACGTTAGACACAAAAGCAATGACGCCAGACAGACACAAAGCACAGAACCAGAAACCACAACATTCAGAACAAAGGCACTCACAGTGTGAACTCCAGTGAAACTGAGAGTGACATCAGGTGCTAGAATGAGGCGATAGAAATTTCTTATTAGACTTTAAAGTTGGGTCATCGTTTGGATATGTTACTTGGCAGACGTGCCACTTTGAGAAAATCATATCGCCGCATAAAGTGAACTGCTGATGAGGAATAAATTTCCGAAATGGCCATACAGCTCATTAAAATTATTGCAGTTGGAGTTAACATATGTGTTATGGTCTCATGTTCATTTACTCCATATCCTTTCGTGAAATATTCAGGTAATTATGAAAATTCACAAAACGTTATAATGGCCGCCTGTGGAAAATATTTAGTGGAGTCTGACCTTAAAGAGTCAGACACTCTACAGCTAATAGTTTGTTGTAGTAACTCTTTAGACATAATGACGTAGTCGACCACACTTGCGCCGTTTGGTTTAAAACAAGTGAAATTNGCTGTGTGGAAAAAATTTTACAATTCTAAAATTTTGATCATACCTTTTGCGATGATTCTATTTGTTTGGGTAAGTAATAAAAAAGTGAAAAACAGAGTTATCTCCTCCTACCCCAGGTCTACCCCCTTAACTGTCAGAACTTTTTCTATTTCTAATGGGGATATCAAACTTATTATTACCATGTATTTGTAGAGACTTTGCCTCATTTGCATTTACTCCATATCCCTTCATTGTTAATATCAGCTCGGTGACATATATATATTTTTAGCTTATATTGAAGCTTCATACAAGGGAACAGTTCTGCAGAGTTTGACGAAAATCCCTGGGTCAGATTTAGTAAGTGTGATTTGTCTTTAAAATAGAAGTTTAAAATTGGGTGCCAATTGTTGATCAACAACGTTACCATCTAACTTCAGTAAAACGTATACCCATTGTTCCGTCATATTTTCCCGAGAACGTTTTTGATATATCTTTGAGAAAATCAAAGCTAATCATGGTTTTGCGAGTAATTTCAGAGCGAAATGGCGAGAAAAGTATGAAGCCCTCTTGAAAAGGCGAGATAGGCTGAACCCTCAGGCAAACGTTTCATTTGTCCATCCTCTATTTGGCTATTTTTGCCGGGATATTTTTCCTGTGGTGTATTTGTCACAGGTACAGTCGAAAATCTGAACACCCCGGTTTAAGCGAACGTATCACCAGTATCTTAGGCAACGTCACAGTGCTAGTATCCCTGTTGCATTGACGTCTGCTAGCAATCGATACAGGTAAAATGTCATTGTCGTTCTGATGTACACAGAACGACAACAACATTTTACCTGTACTATACGACACTTTTCCTAGCTTTGCTCATATATAAATAAATAAATATAAATAAATTTTATTTAGAGTCGGCATATATACACAATAAGAAACATAAGCACTGGTGTGCTTTTGACCGACATAATCAACAATAACATAACACAATATAACAAAGCATGCAAAATAAATAAGGAACATACAAGAGACACAAATATGAAGAGCTGGCTATGATAAACATAATAAAAGAGATGTCAATGAGAATAAATAAATAAAATAGCAACTAAAAAAGCAGATCTAAGCTAAAAGGCAAGTATAAGAGCAAACGTGCAAGCTAAGCTAAAAATTTTAGTTTGGAATGACCTAGATGGTATCAGCACATATAGTGCAATTACAATTGTTCCCATCCCAAGATTTAATTATGCTCTTAAACTGGTTAAAATTAGATGTTTTTCTAAAATCATCAGGTAGGTCATTCCATAAAACAGCAGCAGCATATTTGAAAGAGTTTTTACCGTAAGTTGTTGTTCTAACTCTTGGAATATCTACAATATTAGAATATCAAAAATTATAATTTGAATTCAGTTAAAAACAACAAGGTCATATAAACAAGGTGGTGACAATCTATATAAAATCTTAAAACATTCAATAGCCATCGTACGCATCCTTCTGATCTTAAGTGATGGTACTTTCGCTCGATCTATTAATTCATCATATGTACTCTTGTAGTCATCATATATGAATCGCAAGGCTCTCTCTTGAATTTTTTCCAATTTATCAGTATTACTTTTAGTGCAAAAATGCCAGGCCAAAGGACAAAAATTAAAGTTTGAAAGAATGAAAGTATGAAAAATGGTGAGCTTATTCAATTTTGACAGAAAACAGCCAATGCTGTTGCTGGGAGGCCTTGCGACATATATTTTTTATATGTTGATTAAAATTTAATTGATAATCTATATCGATCCCCAGTAATTTTACCACACCATCACAATTTATTACAGCTGACTCAATATTAAAAACTGGTTTCATATCATACGTCTTATTTCCAATGGCAATAGCCTGAAATTTATCAGGGTAAGCCTGCATACAATTAATTTTGAACCAATCGATCAAAATGGCACTTTCATTTGAAAGAACAGACATTAAATTATCGAAATCATAGTCAGCATACGACAAGGTGTTATCATCAGCATAGTTATATAATGTACCATGCTCAATAAAATAAAATATATCATTTAGGCCACACCAATTTAATTTCGTGTTCGTCGGACCCGCGCGCTCGGATTTTTTGACAATCGGAAAAAAAAAAATTATTTTTTTCCCGCGGTCCGCTTCCGGAAATGTACTCCGTAATTTTAAAATTTTATATTTTGCATCGCGGTCACCTTTGCGCTTGTTTTGAACAACTTGAAGCGGGTTTTCCGACATGTTAAACTTAACATTGATCAAATCGTGAACGACAAGAATAACTCAAAATGCCAGTTTTTGTAGTTAAAATTTCAAATGAGTGCGGATCAGAAATCATGAAACGAACTGCAGTCAATTTTTCAGGTGGAACATTTATTGATTTATTCGACAAATGTATTAAGACAAAAAATATTAACGTTTCTTCGGACAATATTGTGGAAGTACGTATACGAGAGAACATGAAAACCCCACCAATTCGGGCTGACAACGCAGATATGGACGTCGTAGACTTGACAAGTGCTTTAAGTTGTAAGT
This sequence comes from Modiolus philippinarum, assembly GCA_002080025.1. Classification (NCBI taxonomy): domain Eukaryota; kingdom Metazoa; phylum Mollusca; class Bivalvia; order Mytilida; family Modiolidae; genus Modiolus; species Modiolus philippinarum. The sequence goes on from MJUU01066588.1 coordinate 91,311, forward strand.
TTATTGAATATATTTCACGAAGAACGGTAACTGTAGAATGTAGTGCTGCCAGTGATCCCGCTTGTAGTTCTAGCTCAATGTCAAACACTAACACTCCTGATGCCTTTTCCATATTAATGTCAGCTAACAAAACAATCAGACTACCCCCAAAGCCGAAAGATGATGGGAAGCTCACAGGTCCACAGAAACTTTTAGGGGATCTTCTAGACTTTATGGGATCTAAAGGTTATGGCTGGCCTCAAGATAGTATGGACACAGATAATTTTGTGGTAAAAACATTAAGAGATACACTATGGTATATCGATCATACTCATGAAAAGCTGAGAGATGCCGCTTGTTCTGTTCCTATAGTATTCAGCTCTTTTAAAGGTTATAATAACTATAAAAAACTTCACCATAAAGAACCTCGCATAACTTCTCAAAGACTAAATGAGCTCTCCGTCGAAATTTCAAAAGCATTGTCATTCCCATCGATGTCAGTTCCAAGAAACAAAAAATTGTCAGAAGACATGGAGTTGCTTCTAAAATGTATTTCCAAGTATAAAAATAGACTTGACAATGATAACATAAGACATAAAGAATCATATCATGCATATCAAACGGCCAACTCACCACAGTGTTCATTTAATTCTGAAACGTCATTGCAATTTCACCCTCCTAGTCCAAAAAAAAAATTTGTTATGACAAACTGCAAAATGATCTAAGTATTATTGATAACTATCGTTACGTGGATCTAGATAAGTATTCACCAGAAGATAGAATAAAACGAAGAAGTTTTATAAATTGTCTGGAAGTAGAAGTACCAGTTATGATTTATAGAGTTGCATATGGTGGTTCTATAGGCACACTTAACTTTATATGTAAAGTCCCCGAAGAAGATTCACCGGAGCGTACAACAAAAAACATGACAATTGTTAATAAAATTAATGCAGCACTGCCTAAATTTTCATCTCGTTCAATGAGGAGGGATTTCATCAACAAGTACTCAAAATTTGTTAAAACACCCAGGTCTGTTCTCCGGCATATGTTTTTTGAGTTAACTGGTTGTGAGGTTTCATCAGAATCTAGGGAACAAGCTGAAGTGGATGAACGCACAACTGAACTATTGCTCAGTAGTGATGATCCTGACATAATGTTTGATTATAGAGAACTTAATGGTAAAAATATTGATACTAAGTTTGGAGATTTTTTTCAAGAAATGGGAAAATGTTTTGAAGAGCAAATATTGCAAGTAAATGAGAGACGGCATGGGGAAGAATTATATTTACCCATGGCAATATCTATTGAAGATTTGAGGGAACAAATTAAGAAAAGGGTACCAGAGGGGACTCCCATCCCTTGTAATGAAACAATACGTTTGCAGTTTCAGCCAAACAGTGCTTTTCAAAAATCAGCCCTAAAATATTCTGGTAGGTTTAATGTAAAATTTCGCGTACAGACACGACAAGCACGAGTTTCCCACCCTGATGCTAGGTATGTTGCGACATTATTTAAGTATCTGAAGGAGTTTTGTGTTGCAAACCGTGACTATGTGTCTTTTGTTTGTATGGACGACAAAGCTATCATACCAGTAGGGAAACCTGGTATTCCTATTAGCACAGGAGTTCGTGGTCACAATAGGGTAATCGCTCCAACCGAAGGTCCAAAATTGGTTGCAACCGATCACGATTTTCACCTTGGAGGACTGGTTCCGTCCGTAGCTTTTCTAAGCAATGTTCCGAGGAATGCAGACGATAGTTTCTTTAATGGAAACATTTTTGTAACCACTAAGGACAAAGTCTTTCAGCCGTCAACACCAGGTAGACATGCAACTGAACTAACCCGAATTTTAAGAGAACATTATTCGGACAATGATGTAGATTTACAAAAACCTATTCTTTGTTTGGTGACTGATGGAGGACCTGACCATCGAGTGACTTTTGAGACGGTCAAATTATCTCTTGTACAATTATTCATAGCACTTGATCTTGATATGCTAATAGCTCTTAGGACTGCACCGAATCACAGCTGGATGAATCCTGCCGAGCGATGTATGTCCATCTTAAACCTTGCATTACTACACTGTGCTCTGTCAAGAAAAGAAATGACCCAAAATTATGAGAAGGCAGTTAAAAATAAGTCCACACTAACTGCTGTCAGAAATTTAGCAACACTTAAAACTGGATTCAAAGAGGCCTTCACAGAATCAATAAATGATGTCATCAACATCGTAAACGAAAGATTTAAAAGGATGAAGATGAAAGACGAGTTTCTTACTATATATAAAGGCGTCTCTGATGAGGATATGAAAGACACCATTGATGCTGTTGGTTTGGTCATAAATAGTACCTTAAAAATAGACATGTCTACTGCAGATTTGCGCAAGGTGAAAGGGTTTCAGGTAAAATGATGGTTGTTTTGATAGGCCCATTTTGGTACACAAGTCTCTGTATAGAGTCTGTCCGTCTGTCTGTTGTCTATTCATGTCTTTGCACTTGAATCCATTGATTTCATGTTACATATGTAGTTCTTTTATAGGTATTTAAGTTTAAATCTGGTTCAATTTAAGTTATTAATGTTATACAGTGTTAGAGCCTTAATTTGAATTTTCTTAAGTTTTTTTTGTGCATTCTCAACAAAAATACACATACTCTCTTGGACAAGTACATGTATCTTGTGAGTGTGATCATTGTTTTTATTGATGATCAATTGGGCATTGATGTTGCCAAGTGTTATCAAGTTCATGGACATATGCTCTTTTAGTTTAGATATTCATAGAGTTCTGTCCATTCATTCTGCCTTGCAAGTATGTTCCAGTCACAAAATTTTTACACAGTATTTTTTTGCTTATTCAGTAAGGCCATAATAAAATAATTTCTAGATTCTCATCCATTTTTCCAAAAATTTTGTGCTGCCGGGTGAAATTTAATATCAAATTTTGCGAAAAATGCTGTCATTTTAAAAGTAACTTGGGCAAATTGTCCAATATTAAGCAGAATAAAATAAATTGAGGCTGGTTGAAAAAATCGGGGCGGACAGGTATGAGGATGTAGGATGTTTATACTATGGCCTATTACTTAATTATGTAGTTATAAATTTTATGTTTCGTTTTTAATGGATAAACGAACATGAGACTAGATATGACAGTGTGGAAAGACCACCTCTAAAAAAAGAAAAATAATGAGCATTAATTAAACAGAGAAAATATCAGCACTATTGTTTGTGTCTCCATGTAAATTCTGTATGTTTTAATATGATAAAACATGAATTAACAATATGCAAGATGTCCATTTATTTATTTATTTTTATTTTTTTTGGGGGGGGGGGGGGGGGGGGGGNGGGGGGGCGGGGGGTTCTTGTATTGATCCTTGTTGTTATGCCTGTCATAATTTTGAATGTCATTTACAAAATTGTAAAGCAAAGCATTAAAGTAAAGTTAAAGCTACAAAATGTAATGGGTGGACATCTGCATTTACATGTCTGACACCTTTTTCATAATTGATCATTAAATCATTATAATTCTTGTGCAAACATTTCAGGATTTCATAGAGCAGCATGGGAGAAGTAGCCATTACCTGTTTCAGTTACGGAAGTGCAATAACTGTCCCTACTGCATCCTAAATCCATGTAGAATTCCAGATGATTACATTGACGAGATCCATTTCCTGCCATATCCAGTCCCAGGGGAGGACAATCATTATAAGACATTTAGAGAGGTAATTGAATTGTCATCTGTCTGTCAGCTGTAAACATATGCATTATATTCAAAGATCATCTCCTCTGATATGACTGGGCCATTTGGAACCAAACTTGGTATAAGGTATTCTATCAGACAGGTCCACATCCCATCCAAGATGGCCACCAACTAGGAATATACTTTTAATAGGATTAAATCTGTTGGTATTACACATCAAAAGATGTTCTCAAGTGAAACCACAAGATCAATTTCAACCAACCTCCAACACAATAGTCCTTGGTTGGTCAGCTTTTCACCCTACCTCCCACTAATTAGTCCCTGGTTAGTCAGCTTTAGGCAACACCTATTATTTAGACAAGAGGATAGACACTTAGTCAAGACACTCGAAGCATAGAATTTTTATATTTATGTATTGTGTTGCATAGATTATCACTTTCTGTTGAATTTTTTGAATAGAAAACAAAAATGTCCCACCTGGGGGGAATTCTAATGATGAAAAAAGATAAAATTCAAGTAAATATGGAGTCAAAGGAGACAACAACTGGCAATTCTGTTATGATTGCAAGCTGAAGCAACTTACAAACTCAACATGCTCATACAAAATATTTAAAATGTTTAATACATTATTAATTCAAATGTTTACATTGTATAGGTTTATGGTAAAAACACCACAGATGAACACAGACCAGGGGCAGCTGAAACAAATGACCAGAATGAAAATGATAAGAAAAACAGAGAAATGTTTAAAAATGGAAAAGTTCGTGAAATTATCATTTGTGGAGAGTGCTCCAAGCCTAGGTGTATCTATAGTGGGAAGAAACTGTCAAGAGAACAGGTATTAATACAATTTTACTGAATTTAAACATACAGTTAAAAAATTACAGATCCAATACATTGATGTACAACAATGCTGCCAGACATTCTGTATTTACATTCTGATTCAGTGACAGTTCATATAGTGGAATTATAGTACATATAGGTCAGTAATAAAAGGAACATTTTCTTTATGTTTGCTTTTATATAGCATGTTTAGGTGGTTTGATTTTCTCTAAAAATAATGCGATAAATTTATCAGCAAAGAACCCTTTTTTTTATGTAACAAAGATCAAAGCAAGAGAGCATAGCCGTTTAACTTCAAAAATGGATTTTTATTTTTCATCAGGTTTTATGAAAAACATTAGTTGTTCATGAATGTCCAAATGGTATTTGTACTTGGTTTATATAAATCCTTCCTCTTCATTAGATTGAAGAACATAGCAGTAAATTGTTGTGAATGTATACACATATACAAAACAATATGGATATTATCCAGATTATTATATTTTATGGAGCAAACTTCCATTTAGTTATACGAGATTGTGAAACAATTGAAAATATGTAATACTTCAGTACGTTCAATATCTATTTATCTTTCCAACAGAGAGTCTATGAGTAAAAAATGATAATTTGTGTTTCCATAACTAGTTCAACAAGAAGATATTTTTGATGTATATAATCTTAACTTTTCAAGCATTAATATTCATGTCTATTTCAGGATGAACTTATCCTCAGACTTAAAGAGGAAAATATTTACACCTGCGGGGATCCATTAATTCAAGAGGATTGTGATGACATCGGAATAGTAGTAAGGGAGGGAATTACATGTGCAACACCTGTGGAAATTTGCTACTTTACTGCTTCTTTGAAACACTACCTCCCACCAGTATGCATTCATTGTGGAAAAACGGACAACCTTCTTGATGACACTGATCCATACATTTCTATTTTGTATGAACAATATTCAATTGTGCGCCCTATTTGCACAAGTTGTCGTAGAGATGGAAAGAATGCAAAAACCTGGGGAAAGAAATTTGTTTCTAAGAAAGCAAAGCATTAAATAGCTTATAACTGGTGGAAAGCCATTTTAGAAATTTATTCTTTGTGGAAATAACAGTGGGAATCTGTTACCTTTATTATTTCTAAGTTGTGTTATGCCAGCTGTATAATGTTTCTCATATAACATTTAATATATTGTGTGATCAAAAAACAACAAAAATGCCTAACTTTTCCACCTAAATGTCAGATATTGTCAAGAGAATATGAAAAGGATTGTTAATTATCCTAAAAAATAATACATCATTTATTCACTTTCAGTTAATCTTTTTATGCATCTGCCCTAGAGCAAGGGGGCATTAAGTTTTTCCCTTGTCCGTACATATGTTCGAACTAATTTTGTTCGAAGATTTCTTGGCTTGTCTGAAGCTTTGTTATGACAAGTTGTACTGTTTGTCTCGTTTTCAAGTCAGTCACTCATCTACTTCCTGTTTGCAGATATCCATCTGGCAGAGGCATCTGTGTTGGATGGACACATTATCTTTTTTAACGGATAAATCAGCAAAAAATACCAAAGCAAATGCCACAGGGTAGGAGGGGGGTTGAATCAAAGGTAAAAAAAAACATTTTATTATCTGAGAAACAATAAAAAATAAACCACACATCCAAGAAACAGCAGTGGACATGAACCCTAACAAGGCACTTCCAGTGAAATAAAAATTTATATTGTGTAATTACAACTAATAACTATGGTTTTGATTTTTGTATTGTACTTGAACAACATTATTGGTCTAGATGCTGGTTCATCTTTGAGATACAGTGACTGACGCATTGTAGTTTAAACATGGAATATCAAGAAAAGCATTTTCACTCCTTTTCATATTAATATATTGCCATGTTTTTTTTTTGTTGTGCATGAATGGGAACTCTAGTTGTGCAAATAGTGATATAATACTTTATTATAAAAAAGTATACGGAAACAGGAACAACAGTTTTTGAGTATGAAGTTTCTACTTTGCATCAGCTATTTAGTCACACTATATTTTTTCATATGTTAGTATATCTAAAAGATATTTCAGGAACAATACTTCAGTATTCCTCAAGCCAAAAAATCTGGAGGTAGCTTAAATTCTATTATTCTACTGAACATTTCCTGTCCCATTGAATGAGTCTCTGGCTTCTAGATTTCATGGGTTGAAGGAGCTAATAGGATTTGAGTTTAGCTGATATTTGTTTTAAAGGACTGTAGTGACACCTATATGAATAAAGCATGAATGCTTTGTAGCATAGAAATGTTGCCTTAATATTGACAGAGTTAAAAAAAAAAAAAAAAAAAAAGTACATCTCTCGCTCGCACCAATTTTTTTAGGCAAAAAATCCGAAGAACAAGAAATTAAATTGGTGTGGCCTTATAAAAATGTTAAAAAGTATGGGACCGAGTATAGAACCTTGGGGCACGCCTTTAGTGATGCCAGCCCAGTCACTGAGAACTCCCTGAAGCTTGATTTGTTGCTTACGGCCTGTTAAGTAATTTTGGAGTAATTTCACTGATTTTGAAGAAAGACCATAAGCAAAGAGTTTACTTAAAAGGATGTCATGTGGCAGACAATCGAAAGCTTTCGAAAGATCCATTAATATAGCTGCCACATACTGATTTTTGTCAAGTGCAGATTTCCAGTCTTCAAGGAGTCTCAGCAGAGTGGTCTGACATCCGTGTCCCTTACTAAAAGCACATAAAAAAGAATGAAAAATATTTTCAAAATAATCTGTTAATTGATCTGATGAAACCCTTTCATATAATTTAGATGTTGTTGGTAAAATACTAACAGGGCGGTAATTTTTTTTATCCAAAGGATCACCTTTTTTATATAAAGGTACAACCTGAGCCTCTTTAAGTCGAGTTGGAAATAGTATGATTTATTAAAGACGTAATATTTTTGTTAAGAACGGAAGCCCCAGCATGTAAAAGCTTAGGTGAAATATTATCAACACCTGTTGCTTTCTTAATATTAATTTTACTGAGCAATTTAGAAACAGTGTCAGCATCAGTTGACTTAAACTCAAAACATGTATCATGAGCCAAAGTTTTAATTTTTGAAATACTAGGATGGCTGTTCTCATCGAAAACAACATCCTTGCCAATATCATTTGCAACATTTGCAAAAAAGTTATTAAAAGTATCGCATACATCCTTATTATTATTAATAATTTTGTCATTTTCAACTAGTACAATTTTTTGTTGCCCATTACATGATTTTTTAGATAAAAATGGTTTGACAGTACTGTAAAAATGTTTAGACTTCTGTCCACTAGCACATCTTTCATTGAAATAAGTATTGACAGATTGACGTTTAAGTTTTGTTACAAAATTTCTTTGCTTCCTATAAGCTTCCCATGATTTACTGGTTTTGCACTTTTCATATTTATTACGAAGCATCTGCTTTTTAAAAATAGCTNTCAAGGTCCTTATTGTGTCCAGCAAATTACTGTGTCCACATTAATTTTAGTTTACACTTGTTCAAATTTCAGTGGTCGACATGCTGCGGTCGTATCATGCTGCGCTCGGCGTAGCCCTTTATTTTTGTTTATTACATGTACATATTCATCTTGGAATACTTACCTCATAACAAGCAAACCCCAATGATTAAAAAGGTAAAAAACAACAATAAAAGCGTTGTTCCATTGCTTATTTACCATGTATTTGTAGAGACTTTGTCTCATTTGCATTTACTCCATATCCCTTCATTGATAATTCAAAATATTTATTGTGTTTGACGACATGAATTGCAATCTTAACAGTTGTAGAGTGATTTCATTGGCAGATCCAGAGAAAGGATTACATGGGTTGTAACCCTCTACACCTTTCCCTTCAAAACTTTTTAAATTTCATGCTGAATGTAAACAAAAAAATGGCAAAAAAGGTGGATTGTAACCTGGGGTTTTTAAATGACTGGATCCACTTGTGCATAATTTGTTTTTTCTTTTCTGTGATGAATGATTTGCTGTTGTACACCAAGTAAATAATCTATCTTCTTTATAATGGAAATAAAAAAGTATGGGTTTGATATATATGGAGTTCTTTATACTATCATTACGCAGAGCAGACCTTAAAATGTGCTAGAACAAAAGATTGTTCATGCAAAGACAGACATATCGCCCCAGTCGATCCAACATTAATATGATTCAAAGCCATAAGTGCGGATACCATTCTTCGGAAAAGCACTAAATACAAAATGTACATGCAGTCTTGATCTGTTTTGACTCTTTACACTCGATCTCGCGCTTTAGAAGAGTACATGCTCACTATTGCAAACTCACAAACTTTCAAGAAAATACAGCTGCAATGGAAGATTTTGATAATTTTAACTGGCATTAGACAAATTCAGTATTATTTAGATATTGAAAATTGGAAATGGCAAAATAAGTAGATAAGATTCTCTCCACATACGAGGGACAATCATTTATAAACACACAATGAAACGGCATTCCTTTTGCTTTTGTTTTGTTTTTTTTTCCTTTTTTTTATATCTTGATGTTACCTACTAAATAAAAGAAGACTATGTACCCCAATTTATAAAATGTATATTTTGATAGTATATTTTGTGATATTGATGAATTACCAAAATGACCAAATTGTTAAAGTGCATGTATTGGTGAGAGTGCAAGACAGTTCCTAGCAATGGGGTTGGAAAAAATACAGTACAAATAAATATGTACTTATGATCAGTTTTATAAACAATAAATACGTATTATATATCGGAACCCTTACGGTTCTCTGGTTTAAGTCGAATATTTTATTCCATGGGCTCGATGTTACCTTCTTTACAGGTGAAAATGAATTCAACCAACACGTGACCTATCCATATAAATAGGTGTGCAGTACAGGTGTACTTCCTCATTTTATTTCAAGGCTCGATTGTTACACAACTCGGATAGAAACGGGACGCCTGTTTAAGAGTTGTTTCTTATGTTACAAGAATCTTGTAATTTTAGTCTTGAATATTTTGTCAAAACATGCGATGAAACATCGTTGACAAAATGTATAAAAAAATCTGAATCAGATTACTCGATACATACACAGCTGACAGTTATAAAATCTGTCCGAGTTTATGCTGTTCAACAGCAAATAAATCGTAGTTTAATATCTACTAGAATTAAAATGTAGTTTAATATCTACCAAAAGTAAAAATGTAGTTAAATATCTACCAAATTGATATAATTGCGAGGCAATATTATATCGAAGTTACAGTAGTTTAATATCTACTTAAATGGATGCCGACAACAGCGTATGAATGGCAGAAATACGCCATAAATAATTAAGAATGACACATTTTATTTGTAGCTGAGATAATTTTTATGTCTAGGATGTTTTACGAGTAATTACAGTTCATGCAATTTGTTGATTGAAAGTCGTATACAAAGTGGTCTATATATACCTGCACTGGCTGTAGTGTGTGACACGTACAGTATTAAACCGTGAAGGTCAAATTTTAGGACGAACTGTAAGGACGACATTTACACACGTTTCTTTTCGTTGGAGCAGATAATTATATATAATTGCATTGATAGCATTGTAGACAGTCTGTAGACTCCCCTCAAAACAGTAAAAACTGAATGTCCAGAAATAATGAAATTCGTCAGGAATAATTGAAAAGAATGTGTAGAATGTTTTAACCTTCTACTACAACAAGGTTATAAAAGTTTTCAATTTTGATGTTTTCAATTTAGTTCTACATCAGAACTTACAGTTTATTTTTATCTAGACACATTAATCCTGTAACATGTGTCTATATGAATTTGTCTTATTAAATTATACAGTGAAAATTCACACAA